>JAYJMB010017694.1:0-91639 GCA_036873735.1 Pouteria campechiana
TCACCCTTTAGGGACATTTTGGGAAACTACGTTTGGATTGCACCTTTTGGGGGTAATGCTAGAATTTGTGGCTTGCTTGCACCACCAACCAATCTCAAGTATTTCATAAGTGTGGATTGCCAATTTTTCAAATCTAATTAATTGCATGCATGTTTAATGTAGGTGCTAGGCAATTAATTTGAGTAATGCATAGGCAGTTTATTTAGGATGTCCCATTTTGATAATGCATCCTTTTGGTTTTGTTTTTTAACTGAGAAGAAGCATAACACACTAATGAATAGCTACCCCTTGTAGCTACAATGAACATGGTGTCTCAAGGAAAGAGTTGATCTGTTGCTTAGAAGATCTTCCCTTTATGTTGGCTTCAAGTAAAGTTTGTGAAGCTTTAAGCTTTTGCATGATTAATTAGAAGATTTTCCTGCTTAATCGTGGATTTAGAACATATGAGGTTGGTTTTTAGAATGTTTGAAGGTTGATTCCCTTGATTTATATTGCAACAGCACTCCTTCAAAGCAATTTCTAAATCTCTAAAGGTCGTGGCCTTGCAACAGCACCACTTTAGAGCATTTTCAGAGTCTCTAAAGGCCGTGGCCTTACAACAACACCACTTCAGAGCATTTTTAGTCTTTGAACATCATGGTTTTGCAAAAACACTCCTTCATAACATTTCCAAAGTTTCTGGAGGTCATGCCTTTGCAATAACATGCCTTTCGAGTGTTTTCAAAGCTTCTGAAGGCCATGACAGCTTGCCTTGAGAATCTTTGAGGCTAACTTTAGAGCCTTTGAAGGTCAGAGCTTTTGCCTTGCCCTAGCTGAACGTCACAACTTTTTTGTGTTAGGTCTGTTAGGCTTGTCTTAACCTAAAAGGAGAGGAGTGAATTGAATTTATAAAAATTTCTTGCTTAACTCCTATTTAACTAAACTCCCTCTATTCATGATTTTGTGCAATTTGTGATGATATAGATAATAAAATAATAGAATGTAAGGAAATAAAGCAATCACATACCAAACACACGATGTATAGTGGTTCGAGCAACCTCTCTACTCCACTCTTCCAAGAGCACACCTCGTGTGCCTTGGGTGGTTCCATTATCTCACTATAATGGAATTACAAATAACACACCTTGCACTCTTCTAAATTTCAGCTATAGGGGTGTAAATAGTTTAGAAATTGATTGTGAGACATACTCTAACGGTTAAGTTGCTCTTCTTGATTCTAGCTCAAGGGGGCATATGCAAATCAACAAGTTGTTCATGAGATACACTCCAAAGAACACACTTGTTCTTATTGAGATTGGTCTTCTCTACCAACTAAATGTATGCACAAATAAAAAGAAAGAAAGATTTACACTTTTTAACTAGTGTATCGATGTAAGCTCAGGGGAAGACTTGATCTTGAGTCACTCTTTGTGGTATAGGAGATCTTCCCTTTTGTGTTGTTGAAGAAGGCCTTGAGTGAAGATTAGGAAAATGAAAGCTCTTGAGTGAATATAAAAAAGTTTAAGAACTTGGCCTTTGAGATGCAAAGAATTTCTTAAAAGTTAAAGCTTAATCCTGACTTGTTTAACTCTTAGAAATGTCCCTCCATTTCTCCTTAAAATGCTCTCTTAAAAATAAGACCGTTGGAGTTGATTTGGTAAGCAAAGTGGCTTTGCAACATTCAAATTTTTGACCATTGGAGTCTGCGGGTGGTACCTATAGGAGGCTGCGCTATTCAGTTGCACCTCAGGCTATATGGCATGTGGTATGGTGAATCAGCTGCGGTTAGAACCTAGATTTTCTTCCAAACCCATATCTCTATCCATCGGAAGGTGGTACCGCAGGTGACCATGGTGTCGGCTAGGCTCTAAGCAGTACATGTAAGCAGCATGGGCTTGCTAGGCAGATTCTTCCTTTGTTGTTTCAGAAAATCTAAAGCGTGCTTCAGAGCCTTTGAAAATATGTGGAAGGTGGTATATCACGGCGCCTTCATCTTTGACTAAGCTTGCAAGTGGTACACACAAGCGGCTACATGGCAGGCAATAGATGTGGGCGACTACCATATGCGGTTGTAGTCCTGCACTTGAATTTTTTGCAATATGCCACTTTGTAAACTTTGATATTTTTTATTTTATTTTCCATTGTAAATCAAAGTATGAGTATCCATATGCGATTTGCACAAGTTATGCAATAGGGATATGCTTTTTGAATCAAAGTTGAGTATTTTTCTAAAATAAAACTCTTTTAGGCATCATTTCTCTTGCATATATGATCCAAGACATTTCAATATAATAGACTAATTTTAATGCAGTGAGAATCATTATGATTTCTCCATTTATAATCTTTCTAAGTTTACTTGAGGTTGGCAACTTATGTAATATGTTTATACATATTTTAATCCAATGATATACTCATATTTCAAGCAAATATGTTTACATTTCAAGCTTCATTAGCTAAAAGCATCATTAGCTTAATCAAGTCTAAGACAAGTTTTATTATCATCAAAATCATACACCTCAATCTAATATTTTGAAATTGTGTTCCTTTAGAGCCTCTGAGCCTGACTTTAGAGCTTCCGAAGATCGTGCTTTTGCCTCTATAGTGTAGCACCCCTTTAGCCATTTTGAATGTAACGAATTTTTTGAAATTGCATTCCTTCAGAGCCTCTGAAGATGATTTCAAAGCCTTTGAAGGATGGGCTTTTGCTTTTACAGTGCAGTGCCCCTTTAGCCCTTCTGAATGGCGTGAATCTCAATTTGTAATGCTCCTTTAGAGCCTTTGAAGTAGAACTTCAAAGCCTTTAAAGGTTGGGCTTTTGCCTTTACAATGCAGTGTATCTTTAGCCCTTCTGAACGATGTAAATTTCATATTACAAGGCTCCTTTAGAGCCTCTGAAGTTTGGGCTTTTGCCTTTATAGTGTAGTACCCCTTCAGCCCTTATGAACAATGTGAATCTCATGTTGCAGCATTCCTTCAGAGCCTCTGAAGGTTGGGACTTCTCCCTTTGTAATGTTTCTTCAGATCTGAACATCATGACTTTGCATTAATGCTCCTCTAGAACCTTTGAAGTTAATACTATAAAATGTCTAAACATAGAGACTCTATCAAATACCTTGTCGTATTAGATTTTAGAGCCTCTGACATCTTATTTCAAACCATCTGAACTTTAACTTTAATATGAATGCATTTTAAATCATCTCGATAAGCACTAAATTTCCTCTGAAAACTGTCATCCTCATGGTTACAACTTCTGAACGTTATGATTCTTTGTCGCCTTTGGTTTCAAAGTTGTTGAAGCTCTCTTTAAGATTTTCTAAACTTTGGAATAGACTTAGTTTTGGTCCACTTTTCAAATCATCTAAAGCTAGTCTCAGATGTTCTAAAATCCTTTTGAATGTTGTTATGCAAAGAAACTATAATTTCTCTTGTATCCATCATTTTAAACACCTCTAAACATGTTCCAAAGATCTTTTAAGCTTCCTCTATAGTTTGAAAAGCAACCTTCAAAATTCCTAAAATCTGTCTAAAGTTTAAAATAAGACTTTCTCCAAGCTTTAGAACTTTTGAAGTCCGTCTAAAGTTCGAAATGCCACTTGCAGGACTTCTGAAGTCCCTCTGGAGTTTAGAATGAGACTTTTAGAGCTTTTGAAGTTTGAAATGTGACTTCATCACTTTTGAACTTTCTCTAAAGTTCCAAACATAGAATTTCTAAACTTTCTTTTGAAGTTTGAAACACATCTTCTTTGGAACCCCACAGATGATACCATGGCTGGCTCCAATATCAAGTATGACCTTCAAAATGTTTGAAGTTTGAAGCGCATCTCACTGGAACCCCGCAGGTGTATCGGCTGCCATTCTTGCCTACGCAAATTGCTTTCTCATGGAGGTTTTTCTGGCACGGATTTTACCCATTCCGCTTGCCTAGATTTTCTTAGTCTACCTACATGGATTTGGTCATTCTGCTTGCGTGAGTTTACTTATTCGGCCTGTGTGGATTAGTTCATTTTGCTCATGTGGATAAAGACAACGTCCGCGTGGGTAGGTATAATGTCTCTTATTTTAAGCATAAGGTAACATTTGATTATGTACCTCCCACTTGTGTCTATATAAATCAAATTTATTAAACATGCTGACCCAATTTGCAACTTCAGTAATGATCCCCATCTGTAGCGGGAATTTTTGGTTTTGGATTCCAACAATAGCTCGTTAATGACCCAACACCCAGGTAATATGTCAGGTGTATTGGGTTTGACAGGTGATTCTCCTTCTAATGCAACAAGTGGTACAATGTGGTGCCTCCAACTTCAGTTGCGAATGTAGGGGGTATCCACGGGTGGCTGAGGTATCAACTGCGGATGTCCAAGGATTTCACTTCTTCCTAGAACACCGTAGGCGGTTTCTGCCAGCGACCGTAAAGCGGTTGTGGGGCAAGTGATTAATACAGGTCGTTGTGCTTTCAGATGTGGTCCTGCACTTGAAATTTCTGCACATTGCCACTTTGCAAGCCTTGATATTTTAAACATAAATTTTCTTGTGTATTTGTTAAGCATCTAAATATAAATAATCACATTGAATTTTCAAGGTAGAGCTTCCACATTGAAGACCTTAGCTTCATCAACTTTCAATTATCAGACTACTGCATCAACTTCCATATTATAGGTTCTAATACAATGCTCCAACAACTACCTAGCACATTTGCTTATGGTCGTTGCCGCTTGCTAGCTGCTTATAGTATTCGCTTGAGAGGTTTTAGCAAGACACCTTATCACTGTAATCTAGCAGCAAAATGGTAGCCATCTGCCGTAATCACTGGTATCAAATCCAAATAGGCGAAATCGCTTGGCAGGCTCCAACAATATACACTAAGGAACACTTACATGCGAAGCCGATTAAGAGGCCTTGGAGTGTAGCCGATTGCAAGGCGCTTGTGGATATGGCCTAGCAACGAAAAGACCAAAAAGCCTATAAAGTTGGGAGCCCATCCAAGGTAAGATGAGCAACTACCTGCAAATCATAGCTGATCATCTCAACTACTTAGGATTCTCCTGCCATAATCCACTAAGTTAGCCTAGAGGGTTTGAAGTACAAAAGACTGGAGCCCATTTGAAGCCACTTGCCCATCCTCCTGCAATGGCATATCTGATTACCGCAATTGCTTACCATGCACCTGACGACTACAATGATCAAAAAATTCAAATGTTTAATAGCATTTAATGCACCCCAACTACCTTCAACAACAAAAAATTTAAGAAGGTTTATAAATGAAGCATTGCATGCATGAAGAAAAAGGGTTAGAGAATTTAAATCTTCAAAGTCTTCAAGTATACAAGTGTAAAAGCCTCAACCTTAATAAATTTAGTGACTAAAGCAGTCAACAACCAAAGAGGAGCTTTCAAGCCTTCAAAGGAGCATTTATTTCATGTTTAAAGTTTTCCCCTTGCATTACAAAGAAGCAAATCAAAGTGTAAATCTTCTCTTGTCTTATTTATTTAGTATATTGCCTTGAGTTAGTGTTGGAGACCAAGCTTAAGAAAAACAAGTTAAATGGTTGGAGTAATGTCTCACAATCATCTTGTTAGTTTGTATCTATGCCTTGTAGAGCTGAAATTTAGAAGAATGCAATGACACTAAGTTGTTTGTGATTAATATAGTAGAAACCAAGACACAAGAGGTGTATACTTAGAAAAGTGAAGTAGAGAAGTTATTTCGAACCACTATACATCATGCTTGCTATCTATGATTAGTTTGAGTGCTTAACCTTTTTTGCATTTTCATAGTGATTAATCTAAAATGAGGGAATTTAAATTAACTGGGAGTTCATAAAGAAATTTTTATTAATCCAATTCATCTCTCCCTTTTTGGGTTAAGCCTTGCAAAGGGACCAACACTAAAAATATTTTCTTGATAATACATTTCATGTACTTAACTTCTAGTGTTTATTTCTTTTCTTCATTTATTTAATTTTATTTTTGTGTATTATGTATAGGAATCACAAAACTTTGTGCACTCACAAGAAGAACATCATGGAATAAACTTTATTTATAAATCATATTTTGATATAAATCATCAATCAAATTCAATAAGGTTATATCCTCATAATATGACATTTACTAATTTATTACAACTAGCTACTTATCTTTTACTTGTTCATAATTATATATTATACACACACAAACACCCACACACACACACCCACACACACATGTTTTTACTTACCATTTACTTTAACAATACAAGAAAATTTGGTGCGTATATTGTGTAGTGAGCCTATATCAAGAAAATTTTTAACTTAAGCCAGGAAAATAGTAGTAAAATCATCAAGTCATTTAAATTATTATATATATAATATTTTTATATATACTAATTCATGGTTGTTTAATATTCATAGAAATTAATAGTTGTTAGATCATCTAAACCTGAAGCAAATGACAATTTATTACATAACTAAATGGAAGGATGTGTTGATTAAAGAATAATTGAACTTTAAAATTTATTTAGTATTTTTTATGAATTATAATGGATTGATTTTAATGGGAAGACTTTCTTCTATATATAGATTATTTACATTCTGGTTTTATTTTAATTTTAAAAATTTTCTGTCTTAAGTTGAATTTGATTAAATATTGAAGGGTTAGAAAGAGATAAAAATATGTAGAGAGAGAGGAGGCTTTTTCTATCAAACGGAGCCTTAAAAATATAATGCTCAATCTGATAATACGCTCCATGTTGCAATAAATTTTTAATTTTAATAACCTTGAGGCTCCTTACATTGAAGGTTCACATTGCTTACAATTATTAACGCCAATATTTTATTAAGAATTTACATTGCCTCATCTTGGAGCAATGCAATTAATTAGATGAAATTGATAAGTTTTCTGTTCCAATTAGCTATCCATGGCCACATGTTTTAGCTTACAAATTTAGAAGAATGAAATCTTCCATTATGGGCTGGCCAAATATATAATAAAAAATACTTCTAGAAAATTATGTGGGACTCACTAAATGCATTTAAAAAAATTAACTAACTATTGAAGCTAATTAATACAATTATTTGATATAAGAGTCTTTTTGTATCTAATGATTCTATATCTAAATTAATAATTCAAAATTTGCTATATAATTAGGATCCTATATATGGTTTCTTAAATTTCGAATTAAATGGATCCCAGAAAAATTTTATTAGCTTGTGTATAAAAAGAAAAAAAAAAAAGGAGTTTTCTGTGAACAACCGTCTACTTTAACATATCATTATATTTTGAATTTTATAATTCTTGTTAATACATTATGGCCGTTTAAATTATCTTGTTACAAATGTTGGAGTGTACGTGTACGTGACAGTTTTTCATTGGTGTGGCATGAATATTTTCCAGGTACGGATCACGCTGGGAATTGGAATTATAGGAAACTCCAGTTGAGCCCAATCATTTTGTTACTTCCCTAGGATGCGTAGAAAGTATCCCTTGTGCGAGGATGCTTGACATGGTATGAAAAATTAATGATCATATTATTACATCAACTTCATAACATAAATGCACAGTAGAGTGTGCTTAAGGGTTAATTAGTTTGATTTTTGTATTAAATAATGAGCATGGTTACAACTTACAAACTGTCTTTGTAATCGATCGTGACTCCTAAATATTGGTTGTTTTAAGTGTTGATCCTTAGCGGGGAAGAAATGGCTGCTGGTGTGATCTCTGTTAGAAAATATCCCTTGCTGGGTAGTTGGGAAATGCAATCCACCGTGGAGGGGATGGAAAGTGGAAAATCAACATCATTGGCATCTTGGAGTTTTATCCTTTCCTTTTTCTTTTTGAATCGCAGTTTCTCCTATTATATATGCAATAACTGACAACAATGTCTTTAAGTTAGTTTAGGAGTGCAAGTTAAGTTAATACGGAAGAAAGCTGTACTTTGGATATAACATCTATAGAAAAGATGGGTAGATGTAGACTTTGCGATCGAAATACCGGCCATTTGTTTGTCCTGACCTTAACCATCTTTTTCCATCCGCATCACACATTTGGGTGAATGGATGAAAGCATTTAAGAAACGTGATTAGACGGAGAAGTGTTTTGATAATCATGAGAATTGATGTTGATATAACGTAAGCTATTGATTAGAGCCACACTAAGAATAAATCAGAAGGAACTTTTGGACTTCTAAAGAGCAGCTCGAGCTCATTCTATTAAATGACATATTAGAGCCTGATAATTAAAATTCCTGTGAGCAATCTTACATGAATTCCATTAAAATAAACTTCGGATATTCCTGTGAAAAAAAGGCATGACAACGGGGTCTCGCCAATTTCACACTTGACCAGTGGTTGCCAGATCCAATTGAAAAAAGCTAAAATAACTAGGCAAACATGTCCTAATATTTCTTAACTCTTCATCTTGCTTGCTTATTATGAAAATGCAACCGAAAGAAAACCTTTTGGCGTCATTAGCCTATAATTGTATTGGCTTTGCCAGTAGGACTTGCTTAGGCCCAAGCCCCGTCGGAATGAAAGTGTGCCTGTTGGGCAGCATGTTCCCACTCAATCAGATTTTGGTAAGGCTAGAGCTGTATAAATTAAAATATAGGCCCCGACGGCGTGTGACACACGTGCCATGGAGAAAGACCGTTAATAAAAAAGGCTATGCTCGATCTGCCTGGGAACATGGGAAGATGGCCTAGGTTAGCCCTCGCGAATTTTATAATAACCTCCAAAATCAACATGTGGGAATGAGATAAGCATCTTAAGAAAAAACATCATATCTGACAAAACTTAGGTAGCGTTTGAGGATAAGGAAAAGATGTGAAAAAAAAAGAACGTAGAATAGTGAGGAAAAAGAAAATAAGTCATGTAATATGATAGAGTACAATGATTAAATATAAAATAGATAAAATTTTTGTATAAAAGAATTTAAAATAATAATTGAAAATATATATAATCATAAGATAATAATATTGTTAAGTAATTAAGATATTAAATCACAACAATGTAGAAAAAAAACATGAGAAAAGAGGAAAAAAATTTACCTTTTTTTTCTTTACAAAACATACCCTTATAAAAAAAACTTGTAATCCCATTTTGACAAGTAGCATATATTCAGATACTTTTCTTCTCATTAAAAATTTATTTTCCAAACATAATTCTATGATTATTAGTTAATTTCTAAAATATTCACCCTCTTTTTTTGAAAATTATTACTAAATTTAAATTTTAATTATTTTAAATTTTTATATTTATCAGTCAAATAAAAATTTGATGAATTTATTTATTTTAGTCTATCCAAATATTTCAGTTAAATTATCTCACTCTTTACTTCGTGTATTTAACTTTCTATGAAGATAATTTCATTTTTTTCTTCATTATTTTATTATTTCAGCCATAGTTGTTATACTTATACCAAATATAGTTTAATAATTTTATAATATTTTTATCAGATATACTAAATAATTTTGCTTATTTGACTGCAACTGCGAGTCAGCTATGAGCCAATAAACTCCAGCCAAATCAAATAGGCCTGACTTTTATGATTTGGGAGCGGGTTACAGTGTTGTTAGCTGTTTCGCTGCTTGTTTTAGAGCGCATAAGTTGGCACATTTACATATGTAGGGATGCATATCGACGATAAGAAGAGAGTGATTGCTGGATGCTGATAAAGGGAGGTTAGAAGGGAATTTTCAGGTCCATTGTCCGTGTTCCATAATTGATAAAGAAAGCGCGTGAAACCATTGGCTGTAAAAGGGAGGAGCCATATGTGCGCCAAAATGAGGCAGTTAGGAATCACGCTGCTCCAAAATGAGGCATTTAGGGATCACGCTGCTCCCAAATGAGAAATCAGGCACAGCTGTTGCTGTTCAATCGGTGGTCTGTTCCTCGGTTGGATTGAAGACTACTGTGGCTATAGTTAATCCCACACATTGATCTGACGACTTAGAGGGGTGGATCGGAACACTTCCATACGTGGTGACCAACAAATAGGCTGCAATGAGCGGAAAGCATCATAGCCGGTGAGAAGGCTAGGGGGAAGGGGAGTGGTCCAGCGAGAAAACGCAAAATCTTCCATTCATGTCAAGATTCGATGCTGAAATGAGGTGGGCCAGGCGATCGCATCAATTTGCAACAGAAAGCGACAACGGACGCGCTACCCATCATTTTCTCACTGTAGCAATTATTTGCAGGGATCCTTTCCTTCCGAGTGAAAGCTATTGATCAATCGAATGTCCTAAAAATGGATCAGGTCAAGGTGGGTCTTGCAGCACTGCTTCTCCCTGGATGAATATTTTACGTTGCTTGGAGGCATGCTAAGAACTTGTTACATTTAGCCATGTCCATTTCAATATTCAAAAAATAAATCGCTGTGAGATCTCTGTCTAAATTTACGAGTCTCTTGCCAAGCAGTTGCTCAAATAATAAATCATTATATTTCCGTGTGGGTCACGACTATAAAGGGGAGCAGTGTTTCAAAATAGCATCGACCTTCTTTTTGCCATGGAACGCCAAAGGCATCCAGCTGATGGACTTTTGGGGGGCATAGAGACGTGTAAAAATCCTAGCAGCTGCTGCTGTTTCCATGCTTATCACAACCAACCTCTGTTTTTGTTTTTGCGGGGCGTGCAAAAGAGAAAAAGTTGATGGAAAAGAGATGCTCTGAGCGTGAATGTGACAAAAAAAATGGCCCAATCATCGTGCTTAGGTAAAGATCTGTTGGGAGCTGGGAATTTGGGGTGGTCGAACAAAGTTTCATGGTTGCGAGCTGTAATTCACAATTTTCCTATGATCTGCATCATTGCCCTGTCACGGGTGTGAACTGTGAGAAGGAATCCAAGGCCGACACAGTTCATTGACATTGTCGGATATGATTGCCCAATAGTTTCGGACAATGTCGTCAGAACCAAACTGTCGGCCAATGAGCTAGTTTTGTTATAACCGGTTCGTTCAATAGAACCCAAACGTTATCATAATATAATCATGATATCACAAAATTTTAATAATTTTAAAAATATATAAATATTATAAAAATTTTGAATAATATAATAATTATATTATGCATAAAGCAATGATTCCATAGCCTAAGACACTAAGAAATTTGATATAATAATTAAAATAAAAAATCATAAATGCATAATTATTATTCGTGATTATGTTGAATGAACTTGACGAGGTAGACTAATGGGGTAGCTGATTTTTAAGTGCATTAGACATATTTTAAAAGCCTATAAATAGAATTTACACAATTATTCCAAGGTTGAAGCATAAATAAAAAATATATGGTAATTGCTAACATTAAAAAAATCATAAGTTTGAAAAACAGAAAAATAAATTTAAAATCTGCAAAAAAAATACTACTGCTTATTGGAGTTGAAGGGTTTGCCAGAGCTAAAGAAGGCACTGCTATTGTAAATGTGGAAATGCTAGAGCTAGAAAATGAAAACGTTGGAGCAGGAAGGGATGCCAATGTCGTCGATGGTTGCCATTGTTGTCGATGGAGACATCTAAACTAAAAAATGGAGACGCCGAAACTAGAAGGGGGAGATGTCGGAGCTAGAAGGGACGATGTTGTCATTGATGGCTAGCATTCAGCTATTTGAGAAATCGGAGACAGAGAGGGAGAAGGCAGTCAGCACAAGCAGATGGGTTTCGACTTCCTTCATTGTGATTTAGGGCAAAATGGCAGGGGACCGTTGAGAGACATGGATGGCTAGTGTTTAGATGTTTGAGAGATCGAAGACAGAAAGGAAGAGGGCGATCAATGCAAGTAGATAGGTTTTGAGTCTTTCAACTTCTGTCTTTGCAATTTAGGAGATAATGGTAGGGGCTTGTCGAGCAAGAAATATCTTTTGGGGCTTTTTGTTTTTTTGCTTTTTTATAATTTTTAAGACAAACCAATCAGGCAGTAGTTCATATAGTTTGGACTGTTTTTCGCTATAAGATCGGATCAGTCTTAATCTAACCAGTGTCAGAACTAGTTGGCGGTCGAACCGGCCGGTCCAGTTCGATTTTAATAACATTGGTTTTGAGAGCTTGCATCATGCTCTTGTCTGCGTGCACTTGCATTAGAATATTTCTTTTTCATTTCTTTTTTCTTTCAATTGAGTTACAACTGTTAAGACTATCCAACATTAATTAGTTAAAAAAGGAAAGGAAAGCACATCTAGCATTTATTGGGTGATGAAATGTGAATCATTTACTCAAAATGACAAAATTAGTAGATGTAAAAATGTCTTTTACTATAGGGTTGAGATTCATTAAAGTCAACCTTATTAAAACTTATTAAGTTCACTTCATTTTAGCCCACCATAAAATTTTAATGAGATTTTAGCTTACCATCAGCATTACTTAGTTAACTAATATCTAGAAACAAGAGCGTAGATGGGCTATACAATTAACATCAATCAAGAGAAATATAAATCCATGAAAAATCTCTTTTTACCTATTAGCATGTTTGGACAAGTGTATTAGAAAAAATATTAAATATTAGAAAAGTATATTAGGAGATAATGTTAGCAATATAGATTTTTTAATGAAAAATATAAAAAATATAAATAATGACGAAAATAATTATTATTATAGTTAAATGCCACATCAATTTAAAGAGTATAGAAATTAATGTATTCATAATATGTTTCCTTCCTAATGGATTCAAACAGAATATGTGAGACTTATAAATTTATAATCAAACGTGAGTATCCTTCATAGTGTTTCCTTCACATGGATGAATAATCATACAAAATATCATGACATTTCAACATTTGCATTAAGGAATATGTATATTTTATATATGATTATATATTTTTTCAAATAATATAACTTGAATGGAAATCTAATCCAAATAATTTTTGTGTATTTTAAGTGATTAGGTAGCGATAAATATGATTATAGGTAAAATCCTATTAAAAATATTATGACAAGACTAATATAGAGCAACCTTGCTTAGATAATAGCAACATGGATCTTATCGGATGACAACTCTTTAGGATCTGTTTGGATAGTAAATTAGAAAGATAGCATATTAAGGGATGGCATTAACAATATATGCTTTTCAATGACAAATAAAAAAAGATTAAAAATATAACTAATGATTGGAAAAGATAGGATAGTTATAATAGTTAAGATGCGATATTAATCTAAAAAAAAAAATGTAAAAGAGAGCCCATCGCTAATGCACTGCCCTCCCTAATGCATCCTGGTGGAGCCTAACTATGTATGCAAATATAAAACCCACACACAAATCATAAAGTTTCAATTTTTCATGACCACATATGAACTACATCACCAATTGCACAGATTATGAAAATCTTGACAATGTTTTTGTAGTTCCCAGTTTACTGCCGCTCACTATTTTCTTAGAGTGGATTGTAGTCTTCCACCTCACGCATTCCATTCTGCACCAAGCTACTGACAACAACCAATCATGGATTGCACACAAACCAAATGACACAGTGCATAAAAAAATACCATGCGTTTTCTTATTCAAATTAAATCGTTGGGTGTCTGTCTATTCAAAGCACTGAAATGCACCAGCCTCCAAATATTCACTTGAAGCCACCCACCATCTCCCATGTAGCCCACCAACTTGTTGATCCCAACAAAAGTCAAAAAGTTCCCGGACCTCTCGAAAATGAGGCAAGCCATGGCAGGGGTCTTATCTTTCCATTGGATAATCCATGCACTAACTACAATGCCGGCCAAATCGCCCAGGTCACATCGACTAACTCTTTAGGCCACAGGTTGGAAACCACAGCTAACAATTTCTAAGTAGTTTTATTCTAATCTTATTCAAAATGTCAGATTGCACCACAACTTTGCGATTGGAGGTGCGTCCAAGCGAACCTCATTTCCAAGTGGCTGCCCATCGCACATCACCCTTGGCAGAGTATCCGAACCTTTTCTCTACAGAATTAGAAAGGCTCCCATCACACCATTCGCGGGCAACTTGCCCTGCCCGGAAAAGTCACGGGTTCTCCTCGCTAAAAGTGCCAAACGCCCACTACTCCTCCGCTCCCTCCACCAATGGCGACGGCAGGCGCACCCAAAACTCATTTCCTCCTCCTCCTCCTCCTCTCCCTCTTCTTCTCCAATGACGGGGCCTCAGCTCAGGGTCCCGCCAAAACGGTGGTAATTCTAGTTATGGAGAACCGTTCGTTCGACCACATGCTGGGGTGGATGAAACGGCTCAACCCCAACATCGACGGCGTCACGGGCGCCGAGTCCAACCCACTTTCCACCACCGATCCCAACTCCCCTCGATTCTACTTCAAAGACCAGGCACACTACGTGGACCCCGACCCCGGCCACTCCTTCCAGGCCATACGCGAGCAGATATTCGGGTCGAACGATACATCGGCCTACCCGCCGCCCATGAACGGCTTCGCCCAGCAGGCCAATTCCATGGACGGCTCCACCAACATGTCGAAGAATGTGATGAACGGCTTCCAGCCGGAGATGGTGGCGGTCTACAAGGCGCTGGTAGAGGAATTCGCGGTCGTCGATCGGTGGTTCGCGTCCGTGCCTTCGTCCACGCAGCCCAACCGGCTCTATGTGCATTCCGGCACCTCCCACGGCGCCACCAGCAACATTCCCAGGTGAGTTTTGAGTATATCAGGTGCATCTTCATAGTCGAAACAATGGACCTGGATCAAAATTGGGTGTGACCCAGTAGGTAATTTTTCTAGAAGAGCGCGGCCAGCTGTGGTCTTTTTCACATCAGCCTGGCAACGGCATGCAAAATGATGCATCCGTCGTCTTCGTCGGGTGTGCTACGTGGAGTGTCTCATTAAATTCTTGAAACGGTAGCCCACCGCATGTTTCTTTCGTCCTGTGGGGAAAACGCCTACGGACGATTTTTGTCGGTGATATATACTCCATTCATCAGTTTCTCTCCAGTTTTAAGAGTCGAATAAAAAAAAGGCTTACGTGAATTGCAGTTACAGCAATTGCTTTGTATGGACGATCACCTTTTGTGAATATCGCTCATACAAACCGCTAATTGTCTCACAGAGGAATATAAAACGTGTATAGAAACGTATTGAGATGGGCCACACACACGTAAAAATTAAAGTTTATCATCTTGGAATCTGTTGGTATTCCCAGTCTGTCTGACGTACAAACTGGGAACGCCGGCAGATTCCAAATGAGGAGTTGCCATTGTTGTAGGTGAACCCTGCCATTTTAAACTAGTTAAGTTTGGGTAGACGCAATCCTTACCCATTTAACATGTATGCAATCTCATCCTCTAAAGAACCTGACGCGGATTGACAAATCATATTCACCAGTAAGCTGGACAATGATGTCAATTGGATTTTGATCAAAGATGATTTTCTGATTGATCTTGTTTTGAGCGGTCTAGACTCTACACAGGGATGTAGGGGCCAAATAAACCTTGTAAATGGGCTCCAGTTTACCTGGGGGAATATGTGGGCTTGGATTGGGCGCTTGTCAGTAAGCCTGTTGCTCTGTGCCATGCCTCCATCCAGAAGCAAAAATTAGACATAGGAGGAATTGGTAATTGGTATAATGGTATTTTACCAATTCACACTTCTTCTGGTTCATACATTTTCTAAGACTGCTATATATTTGTATAATGAACAGCCATGAATTGTATCAGATGATGAAAAAATCGTGATTATTGAAAAACGTTAGTCTATTTGACGCTGACAACTGCCTTATTGTATCTGGTGCAGTTGGATGTTCAAAAAAGTATTGCTGCATTAGTTGTATTGTCACATGGCGGTGCATTGACATAAGGGTTGCCCACCCAATAAAATCATTGGGCAGGAATCCGCCAGCCTAGAGTCAAACAAAATGGCCCATTTTAATCTGAACAGGAAAAAGCTATGAAGCCATTGTTCAATGGCAGTTGGTAAGCTCTTGTTATTCATTTTTGTCTCTAGGATAATGAACTTTGAAAATTTTGAATCTACAGCCACTTTTAAATTCCTACCAACTATCGTAAATGGTATGCATTTAAATAATCAATGAGAAGATCTCTTCCAATCAATATACAGGGGCGAAAGAGAGAGAATTTAGATGATGCGGGCTTCATTGCAATAGCGAAACTCTTCCAGGCTAAAAACATTCACTTTGTGTTCTTATAAAATGTGGAATCACCGCAGCTAAAACAGAGACTACTCCTTGTCATCTGAGTGCATTATGAACATGCATATATATATATATATATATATATATATATGAATTAGGATGGATAGATTAACTCGCCATGATATGGAGCATTTCTGCGTTGAATTTGGATTCTGTAGTTCCTTTAAAAGGGAAGTAGCACCAGAATTGTCTGGAACCTTTAACTATATTTAAAATCCATTCTCTCCATGGACTAGGCTTTCTGATGCTTATGAAGATGTAGTTGGAAGATATGTGTTATGATAGACTTGAGTTTGAAAGACTGAGTTTGCCTAATAATAATTTTAATCTAGCCTCTAAATTGCTTTTTTAAGAGTCAAACCCTTGACTTAGTGATTGTCCGGCTTTTGATACAATTTGTTATGAAAAGTTCGAATTGTTCATTTAAGCCCCTAAAACCCTTTTAATTTTGTTCAGTCCAGGTCATAACACATAATCTGTTATATTAACCATGCCCATCCATTGCTGTTAAGTTACGGGGTTCTAAGGTCACTTATTGATCGCGCTTAATTTTTTATTAAATCGCTCAAGAATCGTGAATCCATTGCATGCATTGATAATTCCTTATTGCCGTTTTCTCACCTGTCATGAAAAACCAGGTTGTTGGCATTAGGATACCCACAAAGGACCATATTCGAGAACCTCGATGCCGAAGGATTGTCATTTGGAATTTACTACCAAAACATCCCAGCAACCCTGTTCTACAGGAATCTCAGGAAGCTCAAATACTTGCCAAAGTTCCATTCTTACGACTTGGTATTCAAGAACCATGCCAAAAATGGGAAGCTGCCCAACTACGCGGTGGTGGAGCAGAGATACATGGACAGCAAGCTCCGGCCTGCCAATGATGATCACCCATCACATGATGTCTACCAAGGCCAGATGTTCGTCAAGGAGGTCTACGAGACTCTTCGTGCCAGCCCCCAGTGGAACGAAACACTGCTGGTGATCACGTATGATGAACATGGTGGATTTTATGATCATGTACCCACTCCTTCAAGAAATGTCCCTAGCCCTGATGACGTGGTTGGACCTGAGCCGTTCCTGTTCAAGTTCGACAGGTTGGGAGTCAGGGTCCCCACCATCTTGGTCTCCCCATGGATTGAGAAGGGTACTGGTAAGTAGCAACAAGCTCACTGTTGCACTTAACTTCATGAAATTGTCCTTGGGACCTCCATGGTTCCATCCCCCAGGTGTATTTAGAGATCCAAGACTGCCTTTTCGCTGCCTATTACCACTACATTTTTGAACGTGGCGGACTAATAAGCAAGCATCTATGTTTAGCATTTTGTCATGGGCAGGGGTGTAAATTAGGTTGGGTTTAACCCGAAAATGGGTAGGGTTGGAGAAATGGAGAATTAGGGTTAGCAAAATTGGGTTTAGCTTGACTGGATTTGCAATTTGGGTTGGGTGGAGGAGTTGGCAACCTAATCTAGCTTAACCTGATCCCCATTTGGATGGGGTGTGTAGGGGGTGCATTAGCAATGTAAGTGCATTAGCTTGGGAATTGTGTTAGAAAAGTGGAGTAGGAAATGTAGTGTTTTTAATAAAAATAAAAAATGATTGAAAATATAGATAATTATGAAAAAAATAGAATTGTTATGATAATTAAAATGTTACATTGGTTCTAGGAGGTGTGCAGTTAATGCACTTGTATTGCTAAAACAATCCAAACAAAGCCTAAATTAACTCTTAAGCTATATCTTCCCATTTCCCACATGCAACTTTTCATTTTCCTTGCCATTTAGTATTGAAAAAACAATATAATTTTTTTTATAGTTAACATAAAATATTTAAAGTAAAAATTTATCATAATTCAACATAGTAATTGGAATTTTCAACTCTAATTGGCAACTTGAGCTCAACCCATAGAGTTGGATTGAATTTTTGTAAATAGGGTTAGGGTTGGGTTAATGCCAAGGGAGCAATATTTAGACTCATGGCACCAATGAAAATCTCTGGCTGAGACGAGTCGTAGCCTTTTGCTAAAATAGGCCATGTTTCCTTCCTTCGTCTCAGCCCTTTTTGCATGAGCTATGACGGGTTGTGAATTTCCATATTGGTATAAATTTGTAGAACTGAAATGGGGCGTGTTTGTGCCTAAGTGAGTTTTTATCTTTATTTAATGTGCATTGATTGAATTAATCATCCTTGGAACAGTGGTTCATGGGGCGAACGGGTCACCTTCTCCATCGTCAGAGTATGAACATTCTTCAATTCCCGCAACAGTGAAAAAACTCTTCAATCTATCCTCGCCCTTCCTAACAAAGCGGGATGCATGGGCTGGCACATTTGAAGGGGTACTTCAGACGAGAACAGATCCGAGAACTGACTGCCCTGGTTGGTGTCTATGTTTTGCTTCATTACTCTAATTAGATTGCAATCTGATCATGTTAGCTGTACAATTATCATTGTCATCAAAGTCTTATATGCTACATGATTCCATTTGTTGGAATGATTGATGGGCACATCCAATTGTTGCAGTTGAACATCAATGGACCCAAGTTCTATTCAACTGTCTAGAGAACTTTGACGGAGGGTTACATTTGCTAATTTTAAATATTCAGCACACGACCATCATGTTTATTAAGTGGTGCATACATGCAATCATTTTTATTTTATTTGATCCATTCATTCTTGGCTAGCTGATTTAATTTAAAACTTATTTAGAGAAACTCCCAACACCAACAAAGATTCGTCAAGGAGAAGCCAACGAAGATGCGAAGCTCAGCGAGTTTCAGCAGGAGTTAATCCAACTTGCAGCAGTGCTGAAGGGTGACCACCTTCTGATCAGCTATCCCGAACAGATTGGGAAGCAAATGAACGTTAAAGAGGGACAGCAGTACATGGATGATGCTCTCAAACGCTTCTTTGAGGCTGGACTCTCTGCAAAGAGAATGGGTGTGGACAAAGAAAAGATCGTCGAGATGAGGCCATCGCTCACCACAAGATCCTCTCCTTCAACCACCCAACCTTGATATAATCTTCCTTCCTCTCTTATGGAATTATTTCTAGTGTGTGATCATCAGCTACAACCAATACAAAAGTTAGCCAGAAAGTAGATTAATTTGTACATATTATTAATGATAAAGTGTAATAATACTCGATTATGACAATTAAATAGTGAATTTATTTCTACCTAATGATGTGACACCGTTTAAAATTTGACCATTGATCATTTGACCCTCTTATGTGGCCTATTGAGCATTCGACATGTCAAATTGATTGATGATGTAGATAGAACTATTGACCTGTTGACTATAGGACAACTGGGCTGACTGATGGGTTTATAGATAATGGGCTTTGTGGGGTTGAAAAACTCAATTAGACTTTTTATGGGTTGGAAAGAACTATTTTAAAATAATATTTTAGTAACTTGTGTAGTTTAGATGGTTAAAGTAATGGTCAATAAACAGAAAGGTCTAAGGTTTGATTTTGAGTTTTTCTTGTGGATGGCCAAACTTGAGCCATATACTAGATTTATGTATGAGTGTTGCTATCCAATCTAGAGTTAGAAACCATTTGGATGGCCAAACTAGAGCTATATACCAGGGTTGGCCAAACTAGAGCTATATACTAGGTTTACAAATGAGTGTTGCTGTCCAATCTAGAGTTAGAAACCATTTGGATCACTGTTGATGGATTGACTAGATTTCAAATAGATGGAAATCAGATTTTGTGTTTGATTTATATTGGACATAGCAGTGGCCATCTCTACCTTGATAGGGATGGTTAGATTGGCTTTAGCTGACTAACCAAGCCAGACGCACGCTGCTAGTGCATCTAGCCCAACTAGGCGGTGGTGGGCAATGGCGATGGAGTGATGGGATAGGTAGCAATGGTGGGTTTTTGTTTCAACCATGGTGGCTGGTCATGAAAGAAGAAAGTATTGATCTCATGTAATAGATAGCTCAAGAGGGGAGGGGTGAATTGAGCATATGAAAATTATGACCAAATAAAAATTTATATGCTGAGCAGAAATGATATTGTAATGAATATGAGATTTTCATAGTTATTCAATCATCATGTCTGCTCCACACACAGATTCAACTTTCCTTACCTGTTCTTATTTTAGACAGGTTATCGTGTATGTGTAATGATATGTGTGATACAATAATAGGACAGTAGTATGCAAAGTAAAATAATTAAACAGATAATACACACAATAACTTTTATAGTGGTTTGAGCACCCCATCCTTACATCCACTCTTCCAAGAACATACTCATTGTGCCTTGGGTTCTACTATTAATTATAATAGAATACATTAGTGCTCCCAGCACTCTTCTAGATTCTAGCTTCAGGTAGCATAAATAAGTATTCTCAACACTCTTTTAGATTTCAGCTCTAGGGGATGTAAACATAGTACTCATAGCATTCTTCTAGTTTTCACAAGGTTACCAAAAAACTCACTGATTTTGAAGATCACCAGCAAACTTATTAGTTTTCTAGAGCTCACCAACAACTCATTACAATGTGGTTTTTCTGAGTTCATCACAAACTCATATAGATGATTAACAACACTCAATTTGTACATCACTTTGCCTCTTTTACTAGACTGATTTGTATGGAGTTTAAGCACATATAAAATGTTTACTCGTTGAAGCATATTAGATATCAATACTCCAAAAATATGATTAAGATAGATCTTTATGCTTCATTATCTATCTGCGTATTGGAGATTGATTATCTTGGAGGAAGTATTGTCTAATATAGAAAGGTTACTCGATTAAGCTCTTTTCTCCTTTTCGTCTTTCTCTCAGCTTCCTCAATAATATGAAGACTTTCTGCATGACTGAATCTTTCATTCTTTAGAATAGACACTCATTAAGCTTGAAGGGATGCAGCCTCCGAGCGTTGTAATCTTTGTCAGAGCGAAAACTACTTTCTTTTGAATTTCATTTCATCTTCAGCTAAGCTTGATTTGTTTAATAGTTTAATAAGATCTACTTCAAGTGAAAGTTTGACCAGAGAGTGTAGCTAACATTCTCTAGTACATGTCATGATGTGCCATAGTAATTTAGTTATAATTTTTATGAGGACTTTGTCTGATCAAGTCCGGTTTGTCTCATGTAAGTAACGGACAAATTGGCTTTGAGTAGATGTAGTAGACAAATTCGTCTTTGTAATTTTGCCTCAGTTCATTGTAGCGATTCATCTTCTAGTTTGTTTGTTATAAGTGATAGATGAATTACAGAGGCACAGACAAAGTTCTTCTCTTACTGTTCATCAGATGAAGTTCTCTCAAGAGACAAAGTTCTCTTCTTACTAAATGAAGTAGCTTTGTCTGTTGGTTTATTTATTGTAAGTAACAGACACTTATTGGCATGGACAAGACTTCTTTACAGCGGACGAATTGACTTTGTCTATTGATTTATCTGCAGAGAGCTATAGACAAATTTGTAAGCTGCAAACAAATCCTCTTTTCAGCCATTCGCCTGCTGGTTTGTTTGCAATAATTAATAGACAAATTATAGAGGCGCAAATGATATTTTTTCAGTAGTTCGTCTGTTGGTTTGTATGTTACAAGTAACGGATGAATCATAAAGGCATAGATGAATAATCTTTTTAGCTATTGGTCTGTTGGTTTATCTATTGCAAGTGATAGAGGAACTTGCAGATGAAGATGATAGGTAAAGTAAGCTATTCAATTGTGGCCACTATACAACATCTGTTTCATCTTCTACTTCATCTGCAGTAAGTTGTAGACAAGTTTCTTGTTCTTCTTTTAATACATGATAGACATTATGTGAGAGACAAATGCTCAATTAGTTCAACTTCATCTTTAGCTCTACATTTTTTTGAGTTCAGCTCCATTTTATCTTTACTAATTTAATCTGAATTTGTCTTTGTGTTGTAGACAGATATTGTATATGAGTAATTTATCTAACTTATTCGTGGAACAATTTGAATTTGAAAGATTTTTGCAGCATTTGAAGCTTTGTTCGTAGTGCCCTTTTTGATATCCCTGGTGCTAGATATATTCTTGATTGAAATGTGTATGGACCAGCTAATTGAACACTTTTAAATGCTTAGTCAATATGATTTCTTTTCAAAGTTTCAATGACATTCCTTTTGAGCATTCTTGTAGTGGATCTTGCTTCTGATAGTCCTTATAAATGTTGTCCACTTTATTTGAGTTGTTTCCCTATATATCATTGATTTTTTTCTGCAATACTTGGGAATACAAATGTCAGTAACACAAGTGTTCACTCATATGTTATTGCTTATCATCAAAACTTGGCTATTTGTCATATATACCATTTGGTTCAACATTCTCCCCCTTTTTTATGATGGAAAAATATTTGAGTGAAATACCTGTTAAGAGAGTAAAATCACTATATACTTAAGCACAGGAAAATTAAGTGAATATATTTATTAATTTTATGGCTCCCCCTGACTTGGTGCACTATTTTAGCTCATGTGGCTCCCCCTGAATAGATACTATATTTTGCTTTATATTTTTCTAATTTCACCCGAGTTTCATTATATTTTTCTCCCTTTTTGTAAAAATAAAAAAGTAGAGTATAAGAGAGGAATAGTTCTCATAAAATAGAAGGGTGGCATACAAGTGATGATAACGAAAAAAATCAGTATGAATCACAAAAGAAAATTAATTTCATTTATGTGAGAAATATACATTATGTGATAGAATACATCAATGATCACGATGCAGAACAAGGAGGAGGCTTCATTGCTTGGATGGGAATTCCACATTAAGAGCCTTCGGGATACTATAAACAAGTTTGATTAGCTATATATATATATTTAGGATCCATCAATTGTGGATGAGGAGGAGGTAGTCCTTGAGCCTGTGCCTCCTTGTTGGTAGTCATCCATCTCTCATGAAGGGCATAAGTCATCATGAAGCGATTTGGAGCTATTTCAGGATCGACACTGAATCTGATACCTACCCGATAATTGTCATCTAATACCTCTAGATATGGAGGAGGCTTGCTATGATGAATTGCTACAGTATTGGCATTTTTTTGATATCTAAGGGTAGCATAAGTCATGGAGGTTGAGTTGGAGAGGATATTTAGAGGCAGTTCTGTGAATATTGCTTATTGAGGGCTTAGAGACTGGAACTTTGAATCTTCTAGGAGGTTTAGAACTTGAAGAAGGTTGATGTGTTGTAGAAGGAGATGGTTCAAAAGAAGAGTTAGTGTTTGGTGATGGTTGGGTGAACTCATTTAGTATCTTATCAATAATTTCATCACCATCTAAAAGTGGTTTGGGTTTGGAAGTTTTGGTTAGACCGTTTATTAGTATTATATTATCAAGATAATTTTGATCTTCAAATTTTAAAAAAGGAAGATCAAAAAGAGTAAAGGATTTTCTTGTGATTGAAAAGTGAAGACAACCATTTGATTTATTAATTATCTATGTTTAATTTCTTCTAAAGTCATTTTTAATTTTAGATTTTTAGGACTTGAAGATGTATGTTTTGCGAGTTTGGGATGCTAAATTTGATAAATCTTAATTCATAGTTTATTATCAACTTCTTCATTTTTATTGTGACTATGGATTTGTATCATTAATGGCACTGAAATTTAATGTTTTCCAACTAACTAGAATAAAGGCAAAAATGCAACCAACGTAGTAAGTATATCTCAAGAGTTTAGTTACAATATATCCAGTTGTAGCATATTTTTTGCTACCACTCAATATCCACCATTAGATCTTTATCAAATTAGAGAACTATGGCTAAGATTCCTTTAATTGTCAAAGAGTAACATTGTCTTTTCACCAAAATTTATCATATTTAAAATAATTTTTTACATTTTTTGTTAAAGTTGATTAAATTTTGTTAAACTACATTAAAGTAACAGCTCAGCCACTCCAGTGCATATTGTCTACTTTGGGTACCATTCAAATGCACAACGCCGGTACCTATCCCTCACAAATTTGTCCCTTCTAGGGCTACGCCCCTCTAGGCTTGTCTCGCCACCCACCAAAATGGGTGACACCTTTGCATCCGAGCTCCACATATTTAGCCCAGGACTCCCTCACTTACCCGGATGGATATTACATATATTGTAAGCAGGTTTATTTGTTTAAATACTTTTACTAAACTTGGAATCCTACATTAAGGATATTATTCAATTGCATTATGAATTCATTCTTGGGATAACATTAGTATAGCATACTTTGTATATGTGCTAACTAAGCAAAATGAGTAGTGAGAAGTCTAGAAGAAGATGACTAAGGTTGAAAGGAATGAATCCAATTAGGAAGTAAGATAGTATATGTGAAGTATTATAAATTTCATAGAAAGTTATGAATCCATCATAGGATGATTAAAGAGGTGGTATTGGTTATTGAAGTATTTTAGAGGATAGGTGGAAATTAGTATATGAGAATCAAGGTTAAACAAAGTGAATTAAGAGGAAAATAAAGTGATTAAACCAAGGATATTGATAATGACACAAAAAATCAAGTTTTCAGGAAAACTAGGTGGGAAACTAGGACCTTGCCATAATAAGATGCTCAAAAAATTAGAGAAAAAGAGGCAGCGGAGACTCTGCTGCGGCAAGGTAGTCAGAAATTGTTCTACCGCGACAAGGTATTGCTTTGACGAGGCAAGCTTCCACTGTGAATAGTAGAATTTTTGTGTGTAGTGGCCTTACCGCGGCAAAGTGCTACTGTGAATAGTAAATTTTAAAATTTTTTGATATTTTGCATATTTTGATGATTTAATATTTTTATAATGTTTTTACTAATTAAAAGTATGTTTCATGGGAATATTTTAAAAAAATAATTGATAAATAATGAAGATATGAGAAGGACAAAGTATGATGTTATAATACTTAATGGCTTAGTATATTCATGCATTAGTATAAAATATGCAGTTGGAAATGATGTTTTACTAAGTATATAATTGAGTTTGGCTACTTAATTGAGAATTGAAGACATGTTTAGATAAATGTGATGTCATGATAAACATTGAATATTATAAGAGTTATAGTATTGGGTTTGCTAGTGGAATAGATGCATTATCATTTGATTATAAATTTCATATTTACTCAAGTATGAATTGTAGTAATCAGGTTTGGACACCTATCGGGATGGTCATTTGGTTATTGGGATCTCGCCCATTTAGGGCTTTGTTATGTATACTACCTTCTTGGCATAGAGGTCTGATTAACTTATTGTTTATAAGACTCCTTTGATTACTTAGTAGGTGTAAATCTGATACCCCTGAGTTGCAGTAAGGTTGAGATAATTTAAGTCTCATAACACTCGTAACTAGGGTAGTAGGAAAACTAGAATACACCAAAGTTTTAAGAAAGATGAGTCCATTTGATTGTGATATTATGCATTTAGTTTGGTTTATGGCCTCCCAAATAAGTTATTGATTGTGTGGAGACACAATAAAGTGAATGACTGGAAATGAAAGGAATGCATTAGAAAAGATGCAGATTGAAATGTAGATAGATACAAATAGATATAGTGGACATTTTAGTTGATCTGTATTGAGGAATTTTGTTATTAATTATATTCAATCCATAATAGCATAGTTCTATTGTAAACATATGAATTTGATTATATACATTCTATGTTTTACTTATTGATTTGATTTGTACCTGCTTACTGGGTTACTTGGACTTAATTTATTTTACTATGTTATAGTTGACAGGCCAGAAGATGGAGCCCAATGAGGGGTTGGAGCTCAGGAGAGGGATAAAACATGATAATTAGAGTTTCTGTTTTTTTGGGATATTTTGGAATGTATATAAAGTGTGAATTATTTAGTATGGTAATGGTGTAAATAATGTAAATTTATGTGTGTGGACTATTTTAAGTTGCATGTCATTATTTAATTAGATACGAGGATGATTTTCATATACTTTACTTTTATAGTGCAACTATAATCCTGGGCACATGTGAGTATTTGTGAATGCTATACAGGTATAAGAGGGTAGGTTTAGGGGAGACTCTGGTCGAGAGTCCTCTTATTCCTACCTGAGTAACACCTCGGGAAGCAAGGTGTTACAATTGAACTTTGTGAAAACCTTATGAAACATTAATTCTCTTTACTAAAGTTTAAAGGGTTTAAAATAAGTCTTAATGGGCTTCCATTAAAACTCATTTAAAGCCCTTTAAACTTCGTACTTAAGCTCATTCAAAATTATGGAATTTAAGAGGCTTTAAATGAGTTTAATAAAGCCCATTGAAACTAAGTAAAAGCCTTTTAAACTCTATTAAATATTATTGATGTATTTCATAGAGTTTCACAGAGTTTAAAAAAGATTGTTTAAACTTGGTTAAAGCTATTGAAAGCTCATAAAACATTATTGGTAATTCATAAAATATCATAAAATTATTATTAAAATATTTTAAACTTGATTAAATTTTATTAAACTCAACTAAAATCCATTAAAAGTTTTGCCAAATTTATTGGTACTTTATTAAGATTAAAAGAGTTTAACAAAGTTGGTTTTTAAACTTAAATAAACTTGTTTAAAATTCATTAAAACTTCATGGGCTTTAATAATCATATTAAAGTTGATTTTTAAATTTTTTAAAAATATGTAATGTACATTTTAACTCCATATTTTACTTACATATCCGTTACATTGTTAATATTTTTATAAAATTTAAAAAATCTAAATTGTTAGTCTTGTTCAAATGGTAGCTCAATTGGGGGGGGGGGGGGGGGGGGGGGGGTGTAAATTCAATTTTTAACATTTTTTCCCCAAATAAAATTGTCGTGCTAAAAGGAATGGAAAATAAATCACACGGCATACTAACAGTAGTATTTTTATAGTATTTTGGCTCTTCTTTTGGGTTCCTACTCTACTTCTCTAAATCAATGTATCTCACTGAACTCAGGTTCCACTAAACACTTGATCAACTTACTTTGATCAAAGATACACTATTTGGTTTTCAAAGGTCACCAACAAACTTTTAAAATCTCCCAATAAATCTCCTTACTTGCTGTAATCAACACTATAATGAAAAGGTCCCTTGCTTGCTATAACCAATAACAAAAAAATAGTTGTACAAATAAGTGCCTCTTACTTAGGTTGTGTACAAAATTCAATGCAGGAGTAATAAATGTAATAATGTTAAACACAAATGTTTCAGACTCTAGGGAAGTTGTAGAAGGATGTGCTTTGAATTTAGTTCAGAATGTTGCATAGTGGAGTTGAAAATGTTGGAAGAAAACTTTAAGTCTTTGACTAAATGCTCTTTAAGTTTGTTTGATCACTTCTCTAACTATTGGAATGTCCCTGATAACTCTTTTTATATTAAAGTTTAAATCCCCCCTTTGTGGTGGGTGGCAAGCATTAAATACATGGGAATGTTCAAATTTTTGACTGTTGAGGCGTTCTTAGGACTTTAGACCATATAAAGTAAGGACTTCAGACCATCTGAATAGATGGAATACTGTCGTGAACCCTTCTCTTCAATTTTTTTTTTGTTTTTACATTGTTTGACATTGTTATAGCTTCAGACTATCTGGAGCAATAACTTCAAACCATCTAAAGTGAGCAACTAATGCTCCTTGCAACAGAATCAAACTGGTGTCATTTGAAGTGCTTTATACTAGCCTTCATAATGTCTAAAATGGGACTTGAGCACCTCTGAAGCTGGCCTTCATGACATCTAAAGTAAGCCTTCAGCACCTCTGAAGATTGGGGCTTAGCAAATTGCAAATGTTTGTGACTTGAGTCTTTAGTGATGCTTTGTAAGCATATTTTAGCACATTTGAAATGAATCTTTAGAAAGTCTAAAGTGGCATTAAACCTTCAATGTCTTGTTTTTATGCTTCAGCTCATCTGAAATGCATTGTTCACATGTTTCAGCATGTCTGAAGTGCCATTAATATTTCAACACAATGGTTTTGTGCTTTAGTACATCTAATATGCACTTGGGAACATTTGAAGCAACATACTAGCCTCGCTAAAATTATTTTAACATCTGGACTTTAGCATAGACTTAATTTTCTTCAGCAACATATTTCAGCACATCTGAAGCACTTTTTAAGTTACTCTCAAGCTTGTGGTTGATGTCAGACATATCCTTCAACTTTAGTTTGGCCTTTGAAGCTTGGATCTCACATTTGAAATACCTCTGAAGTTGTTTCAAATGTAGTTTATGTGACTATAGCTATCATTCTTCAGATTTTTTGAACTTCTTCATATACCAAATTTGTTCCTCATGATTTCAGACATGTCTTAGTACATTTGAAATTCTCTTCTAAGTTTAGGGTCATTAAATCTTTGAGCATTCACTAGTTTTGTCCTTTGTTAATTGACTGTGGTAGATCTTATCTCTGATATGAGCTTGTACATGTTGTCCACATTGCTTCCCTTGATCCGTTTCATATATTTATCACTGCACACTTGGAAAAGTAACTATCAGTAGCTTAACACTTCATTTACATGTTTGCTCATCATCAAAACTCAGCTGGTTAATCACATTCATCATCAAAATCAAGTCAAGTAAAGGGGTGATGATTAACATAAATAAACTCTTCAAATTAATTTTTTTTTTAATTTCAAAAATGACCTTGAAATTATATTTTATTATCCTACACTCACTTGTAGAATAAAATTTCCCATATCATAAATACTAACATAGCAAGGATGTCATAAATAAGACAACGTACACAATTTAATAAGCATTCAGGGAGCTTAAAGAGGAAATTTTAGGTAGCTGTTAAAGAATGTATGTTTCGGTGTGTGATGAGATGGAAAGTCTATTATAAAAGGATACAACTAGGCACTTGCAAATATACCAGCATTTTTCTTATAATTGTGATTTTATCAATATTTATAAAATACCTATGTTTTATTAAGATATTTTTAAAATGTTAAAAGCCATTAGTTTTTGTCATGACTTAGACTAAAAAATAGCATAATTTAGCATAATTAAATACCATTTTCAAATCTTATAGTGATTATCCCAAGATCTATCATACTAAAGATGAAACATGACCATGAAAGCAACCACAATAAACTCACAAGTAAAGAGGGATTTTTAAATACAATATAATTCGACAATAATGCTAAGTACAATCTCTCAATTTAAAAACATAAATACAACAAATGTTCTTGGAATCACTTTGCAATAACATTCTGTCACATCTATCCCCACGCCATGACTAATGCCCTCTATGAGTGACATTCTAAAAAAAATATAATGATGGGGTAAGTTATAAAACTCAGTACGTAAAATAGATGTAGCTAGCACATGTGATAAAATACCATCCACACCACATCTCATATCATAATCTATCTTGTTTAGTGCACTATAACATTGGTTTAGAGAGACACTTCTCATCCCTTCCATGTTGTTCAATCAAACCTCACGATCTAACAATCATCTCATCAAATCAACACCTTAAATTGTATCACCACAGGTTTGACAAAACACAACATCGGTCAAGGGAGATACCTCACATCTCTTATATATTGCTTATTAAACCTCATGATCTAGCCATCATCTCATCTTATCAACACCTTAGATGATATCCTGGCTAGTTTGGTTGACTACAAGATCAAATCCAGGGAGTTAAATCACATCCCTTCATTATTGTTTGCTCAAATCTTATGATCTAAGAACTATTTAGAGAATTTGACCCATTGAATGAGTCTAGAATGTCTAAAAACTCCAAAATTGATTATTTGATTGCCCAAATTGGGGATTAGGGGGTCCCAAAATACAAAACCCATCCTAACCATCCATTTCTACTTGTCGGATCAGAGATTAGACGCCAATGCTGGCATGCTTAGGCCACCATTAGCAGAACTTACTTGGGCCACTAGCACTGGGCTAGGTCTGGTTGTCTGCCCACTAGGCTTGCTAGTCATCTGGGCTTGTCCGCTCTTGGGCTTGGCCCACTGAATGCTATTGTCAGATGGCACTACTATCATTGCTTGGGCTCCCCCTCCTAAGCTTAGCTTATGGGCCCACCTGGCGCTAGGCTCTGGAGCCAAGCTTGGTCATCCAGGCTTATTTTGGCACTGGGCCTTCTATAGACTAGGCCTGACCTTGGGCTGGCCAAGGTGAGATTCCAAGAAGTAACATGATTAGGGACTCATGCATTCCAATGACTGAATTTTTGACAAAATTTGATTTTTTATGATTTTTAAAATTTAGAAATTACATCCTAAGGTAACAATGATATGCACTAATCATCTAGTATGGCCTATATGCAATCTACAGTCCAAAAATATTAGATTTGATGAATTTTCCATATTCTATAAATCATTAATTTTCACCCTATAATCAAATCATTTAAACTAGGTATTGTTACCTTAGGGGTAATACCATTATGAAGAAGATGTCACACTATTCAAATCTTGAAAATCTCATGCACAACCTCGCATGGAATTATTTTCATCTTGCCAAAAAAATCCAATGGACACTTTTTTTTGTTCATATTTGCATATGCACTTTGTATTTCCTTAATTTGACTTTAGGATTCATTTTACATTGTGAGAAGGTCATTTTAAGATGCATTTGTGATATTAAAAGTTTCCAAATACATAGAAATCCAATAAATTTTTTATTTTAAATGGACAAAAATTTCATCATTTAAACAGTTATTTCACCACAATATCCTACAAAAATCATAGGGTATATGAATACATGTGTGTTAAAAAATACATTTGATGGAACTAATCTTCAAAATACCATGCATATTATTGGAATTTAATACATTTTTTTAACATTGAATATCATTTATCCATTCATCCGCATAGCACACATACTTACATACATCTTAGCTAAAATATAGCATGTATATATCCAGATAAATATCTATTCCAGTATAATTATTACATATATAATATAGATACATCTATCTATTTACCTAGTTGAAGATCCACAAAAGAAAAAGCAAAAATGATCACTTCTCCTTATACTCCTTTCAATGAAAAAATTAGCTACACCAAGCTTCTCTCTTCTTTACCTCTTATAATTTCTCTCTTATAACAAAGAGACATCATTGATCATCCAATGGAAAAAAAGTTATTTCCCATGAATGCATTAAAGTCACTTGCGCCATGCTACACATGTTGTTTGTTAAATCCACCTACCTAGATGTCCATGCCATGCTGATCCCATGTGTTCCATGTGGGGCAAGGGAGGTTTAGGGTATTACATCCTTCCCCTCCTTACAAAAGTTTCATCCCTGAAACTTATAATACATAAGTGGGAAAAAGATAAATTAGGGTAAAGCCACCGCAATCTTCCTTGTGATCCCCTATGGCCTTTTTTTCACTATGGTTGCTCCACTAGACTAAGACATGTCTTATTGTCCTCCCTTTCAAATGTTTATTGGGGACTTCAAGTATCCAAATCAGCTGTTCTTGGTATGTTAGGTCCTCATCAAATTGAAACTGCTATTCTTGTAATACATGAGAAGGGTTTGGTATATATTTTTTCAATTACGAGATGTGAAATCCATTGCAGACTCCAAATAATGATGACAATAAAGCCAATCCGTATTTAACTCCACCAATGGATTTCAAGATCTCAAATGGCCTGATAAAAATGGGGGCTTCGCTTTTCCTTCACTATAAACGTCATTACTCCATTGGTAGGTGAGACAAAAATATATGCTCTCTAACTGAAAATTGAAGATCTCGATGCCTCCATCAACATATTTCTTTTACTTATCTTGATTAGCTTAAAAAAGCTTCCTGATTAGCTTACTATCTCTATAACCTGTTGTATCATTTCAAGTGCTAATAGTTTTTGCTCCCCAACCACATCCCAATATAGTGGTATATAACATCTCTTGCCACATAATGCATTAAATAGAGCCATGCCAATTCTTGTTTGATAACTATTGTTATAGGCAAACTCCACCAATGGCGAATGATGATCCCATGAACTCCCCATGTCTAAAACATAGGATTGTAACATGTCTTCCAAGACCTAGATCATCCTTAGAAACTGACCATTTGTTTGAGCATGATATGTAAAGGTTAGGTATTTTGTCCCCATTGCCTTCTCCATACTCTGCTAGAACTATGGATAAACTAATAATCTCTATCTAATACAATGAAAATAGATACAAAATGAAGCCTAACAATCTCTCGCATATATAACTCGACCATCTGATCCACTTTGAAGGTCCTCCGGTATGATAAGAAATGGACTAACTTGGTGAGTTGATCCATAACTACCTAGATTGCATCATAATGTTCCTAGGTACAAGGCAAGGAAGTCTTAAAATCTATTCTGATATGCTCCTACTTTCATTTTGGAATTTCAAATGGTTACAATAAACTTGTTGGCCTTTGGTGATCAATCTTCACTTGCTAACACACCAAACATTGAGCCACAAAATGATCAACTTTTCTTTTCATATTGTTCCACCACAAGCTTCTTTGGAGGTCTCTATACCTCTTAGTACTACCCAGATATATGAAAAAACCTTGATTGATATGCCTCTTCTAAAATTTCTATTCGAAGACTGTCCACACTAGGCACTACCAATCAATTATAGAAAAATAAAGTACCATCTGACATATATTAAAACTTAGTAAGCCCTTCTCAATCTAGTTTATCACAAACCTCTCAAGAAAATAGATCCTTCTTCTGAGATGCCTTAATTCGATCAATGATTGTTAGCTTAATTTGCAAAGCATATAGCCATCTCACTTCTTTTGGAGGTAACACCTCAAGCTGCAAACCTTCCATCTGACGAATCAACTGCATTTGATCTATAATTAGAGTTGTCATTCTTGCATGGGTCTTACGACTCAAAGCATCTGCCACCAACTTAGCCTTATAAGGATGGAAATGAATGGTGACATCATAATCCTTTAATAGCTCTAACAATCTCCTCTACTTGAGGTTTGACTCTTTTTAGGAGAAGATATACTTAATACTCTTATGGTCAATAAAATCTTTGTTTTCTTACCTACAAGTGGTGTCGCCAAATCTTCAAGGTAAACACCACTATCACAAGCTCTAAGTCATTGGTAGGATAGTTTTGCTCATACAACTTCCATTGATGTGAAGCATATGCTATCACCCTATCATGCTGCATAAGAACACACCCAAGTTCCTTCTTGGAGGCATCATTATAAATCGCAAAATTACCTTTACTATAAGGTAAAGCCATCATCGGAGCTATGGTCAAATGGTTCTTTAACTCCTTGGAATCTTCTCTCATTATCATTTGTCCACACAAATTATATATTCTTATGTGTCAATCGCATCAAGGACATCATAATAGAGGAGAAATTTTCCACAAACTATTTATAATGACTTGCCACTTCCAGGAAGCTACGGACCTTTATCATAGTAGTAGGTCTCTTCTAGTTCACCACTATCTCAATCTTCTATGGGTTTATAGAAACCCTATCATTATCGATTACATGCTAATCTCTCTCAAACAATCAAGAACATGCTAGAGAAATTATACATGTATACATAACTCAAAAATCATTCAAGATACTTACCAAGAAATCTCATGAAACTCATGCTTCATCAATCCCTTCATGAAGTGAGAATGTGTGTGTGTGCTTTGTCAATTTTATGCTACATGAATGCTTTTTAATCAATAATTTGCAAATTCATGATCATCACAAAGAACCCCATAAGCATGTTTTTCATAATCTGTCTCCACTAATGTAGATAACTCTGTCCACTTGGATCAATAGGTCTTTGTTAAGCTTATAATGGGGCCTTGGGTTTAGCTAAAAAGAAAAAGAAGACGGATTCACAAAGTAAGAGATCATAAATAAACTACACATGAATGTTCACTCTCTTGACTTTTTTTTTGTTTGTTCTTCCCTATCTTTTTTTATGGGATATGTTAGTACCATACCCCAAACTTATTTTCTTCTGAGTTCATTGGGATGTGTTCTCCCAATTGAAGGGTGAATCCTATCTAATTCCTTTCTTTTTGTCAATTTTCTTTTCCTTTGGGCACTCTTCTTTCAAATACCCCCAAACTTATCTTCTTTTACTCTCTCATACCTCTCTGCAATCTTGTATATAAAATATATTTCTTAATAGGCCAAACATGGTTTTTTAGGTTGAAAGGGTTTGGATGATGAAGCTCAAGAAAGAAAAGTTGAATGGTGGTCTTTCACATGCTTTGCCTATGTCATTCTTTCATTAAGGCTTAACGAAGACAGAAGTGACATAAATGTACTAGGTTAACTTGAAAGGCTCAAACTGATCAAAGAATACATAAATCATTTCCATATAAACATGTTATCTAGAATTTTATCTTGAGGGATAATCAAACAAGTTTTAGCATGCTCATGTTAATCAAAATATGTCACTAAATTCATAATATTATCAACTAATCCACCTACACTTCGCATGATCATAACATAAGGTGCTCAATAAAAATTTTATTATTCATGAAAAAGAAGTACTTATCATAAGAATCATTGAATCACAAAGTAACATCTATCATTCCTTCAAAATCATGTGCAATGATAATAAAAAACTAAACATATGTTAATGATCATCAAGCAAAAATCAATGAATTCAATCCCATTCAAATTCAACAAATTTGCATAGTTTCTCTTGAATTTTCTTAGCTACGCCATCAAAAGTGAAGCTCATAAAAAAATTATACCCAACTTCTAAAAATAAATTGTCCTAAAAATGAAAATCCCCACTCCCAAACTTAAACAAAATATTGTCCTCAATGTTAAAGAAAAAAATTGCATAAAGGGGAAAGAAACTTCCTTATGGGGGCATGCTCTCCTTGGATGGTGGATGAAGGTTGCTTTTTATGGTAAAAAGAAACTTTTTGCTACACATCCTCAAGAAGGGATTATCTAAAATCAAGAAAATAAAAAAGAACCTAAAGATAAATATAAAATAAAATAAAACCAAAATGAACTAAAAATCCTAAGAGGGAAGGGATGATAAGTAGTTCTAATTCATAGTCTTTAGTTGATTGTCTCCTTCTTTACTCAACTTCTCTAAGGTGGATTTTGGCTTTTCAATGTTCCGGTTATTTAAAGCTTAGTATTGACTTTTGGAATTTTGCTGCTTCCAATTGATAAACATAGTTGAATGATTCAGCATCTTCTAGTACATCTTCATCAACTAATATTGATTTCGCTGTGTTTATAGACTTTTCTAAAAACTCCTCAATGATTCTATCCAATCCATCTATTTTGAAGCAATTCTTGCTCTAATTGGATAGCTTCATCTCCTTAAAAAGATCAAACTTCACTACATGGTCATTGAATTGCATTAGCTTTTCTTCCTCCATACTTATAAAAGAAGAAATAATCACTGAAAATAATGGATCATTGCCTACTAATGCATACTTGAATGATTAGGCAATTATTTTCTCCTCTAACTTCTCTTTTTTCTCCTCATCACTAGGTATGTGACTCTACACTACCTCTACAGTCCGCCCCAACTGAGTCTCTATATTCTTTATAGACGCCTCCATGTTCTGGAATCTTGTTTCATTTGCTTGGATAACACTCTACATAGTCTCTTCAAGAGTGGGCTTCTTTAGTTGAAATGAAGTTCTTGCTTGATTATGATAATGATTGTTGTTCCATAAAAAATTTTAGATTACTAATCCAACCAGTGTTATAAGTGTTTGAAAGGTTGCTAGTTATAGAAGTTTATTGTGTTATTGTGTTGACTTGTCCCAAAAAATCTGAAAAACCATAACTAAAAGGAAAACCATTGTATAAGTGATTAAAAATACTACAAAATAAACATAACTCACTAGGAATAGGTTGTTTCTGGTCCATCATTATGGAGCACATCATCTTCATCTTCTTTGCAAGCTTCGACACCTGCATTGCAAGTTCAATGTTAGAATTCACTTCATACATACCCCTAGACTTACCTATAACACTTTTCTGCTGTGAATTTGCCCAAGCATCTCATACATATCATAAGTTTCCTTTGGGGTCTTCTCTCCTGTTGCTACTCTTGAAATGTTATTAACCATGACTTGGCATAATTATGTCAGTCCATCATAGAAAATTGATCTAGCAACTCTAAAGGATAACGATAGTGAGGACATTAAATAAGAAGTACTCTAAATCTCTCCCAAGCCTCATGGAATGCCGCACCTTCCATTTGATCAAAAGTTATTATATTACCTATTAGTTCTACAGTTTTAGCATAGAATAAAATTTTCCAATGAACTTATTGTAATCTGCATCCCATGCGGTTAATTAACTAGAAGCCAATGACATGAACTAGTTTTTTGCCGCATCCTTCAAAGTTTATGGAAAACATCTCATACATAGTTGATCCTCTATAAGTCCCTGCAAAGGACAAGTTAGTATAGTTCCATAAAATTCACACATAAAAATTAAAGTATCTTTTGCAGCAATACCATGAAAATAAGGAAGCATATTAAAGTGTATGTGTTTCAGCTTGTAATTTCTAGCATTATCATCTAAAACACTGCATAAAAGCGACATCCCAATAGTAGGACGTGCAAACTCCTTCATCAACTGCTGTGCTTGTTGAGCCACACTATTTTCTATGTTTTCTTCCATCTATTCTTCTTCTTCTTCACTTATGATCTCTCTCTTTTTCAACATTGTCAATGCAATTGTTCAAGGTCAATACACAGGATTCAATGATCGTCTTCCATACATTCACAACTCTACAATAGAAAGAAAGAAAAAAAACTAAACAACTAAAAATCCTAAAGAAACTGAAATAAAATAAAGAAAGGAAAAAATTATAACTAAATTAATTGAATTAATTTGAAAACAATTCCCAGCAATGATGCCAAAAACTTGATGGTGAAACTCTAATTCCTCAAGTGCATGAGTCTACAGAAGTATAGCATGTAATACAGAGAATTAATCAAACTAATTCAATTAAAATCTAGTTATTCAAACTAAGACAATCCTAAATCAAAACGATTAAGTGGAAACTTATAAGATTAAATAAGATAACAAAATTAGTGAGTAATTAAAGGAGATTTCAAGGTTGCAAGAGTTTAGGGATCTGATTTCACCATTCACTGATATCCTATGTCGTTGGGATGTTAGATTCAATTCATTATCTTAGGTTCATTCTATCCGATGAATGAAATAAGATAAAATAGAATTGATTAACCAACAATCCTAGTTTAATAAAGAATATCCATGAAGAATACATCATCACCCTAGAAAAATAAAATTAGTTCTTGATAAAAATAAAAGGAACTCCCTTCATAAAACTTGTAATGTTGCAGAACTTGATTCCCCCTTCTCTCTTGCTCTCTTGCTTCACTTTCCTTGCACAACTTTCTCAAAATATTGTGTATGTGTTCCCCCCCATTTGCAACTTAAATCCTCTTTAAATAACTCAATTTAGGGTTAGGTGGCACTTCCATATGTATTAGAACCTTACATAAAAATTATTAAACTTTCAAAAATATCAACTTCTCACACGCCCAACTATTCACCAAGAATAGTGTTTAGTATTTTGGTCATAAATTTCCTATGTAATATCAAAATTATAAAATTTTTAATGATTTGGAAAGATAATTATAAGAGATTTAACTTTCTTGTTTAACACTTTCTCCAAAGAAGTCTCCATCTATGTAAAAAATGCCTTCAAGTGACGATTTTGTCATATTCAACTCTGTTTTGACATGTTTTGATTTTTGAAATACAAACTAACTCCATTACGTGAAATATTTAATCAAATGTGATTATAAATAAATAAAATTATATCAATTAAGTATCCAAAATATGTGAATATAGGTATTAAAATATGATAAATTATGAGCTTATCACTTGTCTTAGGAAAGAAATGTTATCTAGCCAAAAGCCACACTTTTTTAGTTTAGCATACAATTTTTCTTTCTCATAATGTGAAGCACATTTCTCAAATTCTTTGCCTGCTTCGCTTTGCTCTTTGAATAAACCAAGATATAATTAATGAATATGACCATACATTTATCTAAGAACTAGCAAAATACACAATTTGTCAAATCCATAAAAGTTATTGGAGCATTTGTTAGTGCAAAAGACAACACCAAAAATTCATAATGCTCATACAGAATATGAAAAGTAGTCATCGATATGTCTTTTTCTTTGATTTTTAATTGGTGATAACTAGATTGGAGGTTAATTTTGGAAAAATATGGTCAATCCCTGCAATTAGTCAAGCAAATCATTGGTGCATGGTAGAGGATACTTATTCTTGATAGTTACCTTGTTAAATTCTCTATAGTTTATGAATAATCTAAGACTACCATATTTCTTTTTGACAAAAAGAATCGGAGCTTCCTTAGATGACACACTAGGATGGATGAATCCTAGGTCAAGCAATTGTTGCAACTGCAATTGTTGCAACTGTTCTTTCAGTTTCCTTAACTCTGCTAAAGCCATGCAATATGGTGCCTTGGAGATTAAAGTTGTCATAGGGACCAAGTTAATAAACTCAATCACCCTATTTGGAGGTAATTCAGGCAATTCATTTGGAAAGATACTACACCATAGGAAGATCTTCAAGACTTAGCTCTTTCCTATCAATTGATACAATTGGCACTAGAAAACCGTACTATCCTTATCTCAATATCTTCATTGAGTGAAGAGATGGTATCAAGTGAGGCACCTTTCTTCAATTTCCTTCAAAGACAAACTTAATCTAATCCATTAAACGAATTCTAACATTTTGCTTTTGGTAGTCTATACTTACTACCCATGTGCTAATCCATTCTATACCCAAGATAACATGTAAATCTTTCATTGGCATGACTACTAGGTTAACTAGGATCACCACCTCTCCTATTTTAATAGGATAAGATAAACATATGTGAACCGTGATCATGCTATCACCTAGAGGTGATACTACCAACAGATCCTCAACCCTCTTTTGAGAATGTAAAGCATATTCTTGGACAAACTCGGATGCCATAAAAGATCTATCCTCTCTAGTATCAAATAAAGTATGACAATAATGTCCAAATAGATGAATGATACCCATCACTACACCTGCTCGAACTTGAGATTGCTCTGGAGTAAGAGCGAACACCAAAGTCATCTACTGGCCACTACGCTGTTGTGGTATTGCTACTTTACCTACTACCCTAGCTAGCTGATTTTGCCATGGCTGTTACTACTATTGTCCACTAGCCGAATGGGATTGACAATCCCTTGAGAAATGACTAGCTCTGTCATAACGATAGTAAACAATCCAAACTATGCACTCTCTAGCCTAATGACCCATTTGACTGAATTTGAAACATGCACCCTATTGGAGATTACAGTATCCACAATGAAACCTTATGCAATTATCACACTCCTTATAGGGTTTACTTGCCTTTGTGAACTTGGATCCCTCATATCTCGATCCTTGTCTCTTAGCTAATGGTTCTTTGCTCTCTAGAGAATCCCTACGCTTCACAAGGATACACAGTGTCTCATCCAACTCTTTCTCTACAAGCATAACATGATTCATAGTCTGGCTATATGTTTGACATTTGAAAAGCTTAACTCTAGCCTTGATGCCTGTAGTCAAAACATCCTCAAACTTTTGTTGTTTAGCCATTTGATTTAGGGTAAACTAAAATAATGTATAAAACTTAATCTTATGCTGAGAGACTAACATTGATTCTTATCTCAACTCAGCAAACTCTTGGGCTTTTTCAGCCTCGGTAGTCGAGGGAAATTGTTTCTCATAAAAAGCTTCCTTGAACTTACCCTAATTGATCTTAATATCCCAACTCTTGAATATACATTTTTGATATTCTCGCCACTTGCAAGCATCATCCATTAGCTAGTAGGCGGTAAAAGGGACTCTTTATATCTTTAATTAGTTCTAGTAATAAAATGTCTTGCTCATAGCACTGAGTCAGTTTTTAGCTTCCACGGTATGTCCTCCAGAAAAAGTTGGAGGGTTCAAGAATGAAAACCTATCAAGTCCTTCCAATCATTGGTCTTCTTGGAAGCTAGCTTGTAGCACTTCCTCTTATCAGTATTATTGTATATGATTTTGATGATAACAAAACTTATATTAAAATAAAATATCTATATACTTAAATCTTTAACAATCATATGCATGATTATGAATTGATAAATATTAATTAACATAAATACATAATCATGAATGTTTAATTATACTAGCATACACTCTTTACTCTATGGTGCATGTAATATTAATTACATAATAAATTTGTTAAAACATACTAAGCACCATAATTATTTAAGCTTTCAGATTATGCACTTAATAGAGATATATATTATCCTTACTCTATAATATGATTAAATCATATGAGGATAAAATACATTATGTTAATAAATCTGAAAGCTAACAACATAGCAAGTGCAGATAAGTTCAAGTGCAAAAAGATTCAAGTGCAAGATCATGATCTGCAATAAAATGCCACAACTATCTGCTACGTTCCAGAGGAGTTGAATTGATGAAAATCATAGAAGAAGAAGAAGAAGAAGAGGAAAATAAAAGATAAGCAAGGTTGCATTGTGTAAAAGAACACTTCCATGGATAAATACAATAGAAGAAAACAAGGCTTCAAAGATATACTACAATGAGGTTGCGTTGTCTGTCAATCTCAAAGAGAAAATTTCAATAGACAAATGCAAGACAAATGAAGTTAAAGACGAAGCCATGGTCGAAGAGCATAAAGTTGTTTGAGAAATTCAAACTATCTACATCGACCAGACAAAGCCTGTCTAAGATAAAGAAAGAAGATGAAGCTCCATCAAATACTCAGACAAAGGAAGAAAGAAGAAATTGCCACCCAGATAGTCATGCATAAAGAGAAGAAAACTTTGTCTGATTAACAAAGTTAGAAGAATGGATTCATCTAAGGACAAAAAGGCAATACGAATAGATAAGGAAGTGCAACTTCAGCTGAGCTAAGATAGATAAATGAAGATTGAAGAAAAAAAGAATTTGTAAGAATAAACCCCTTCTGTTGCTTAAAAAGTATAGAATGGTTAAAGAACTTCCCTTCATTTATGGATCAAAAGTTTGTCTATCACATACTACAGATAAAACATCAGCCAAAGTAGAAGAGAAAGTAGAAGTTACACAGTGAGCATAACTGAACCTGAATAGACAAAGAGCTACTTTGACAAAAAATGGACTTCAACAGAAAAACGCATGATCATCTACAACTTACAATAGACAAACCCATGCAATGTGCAAAGTATTTTGTCCAAGAAAAAGTAGAAAATAGTTTGTCTATCAGTTACATCAGATGAATACTACACTTCATTTGTTAAAGCAAGATAAAGCAATTTTTGTCTGCCACCTCCAACAGACAATGAAGAACAAAAGAAGAATACTATACTTAGTTTGTTCAAGCAAGATAAAGTAAACTTCATCAGTCACCTCCAACAGCCAAATGAAGAACATCACACTTTATCTGTTCATATAAGGAGAGGTTGCCAATTGATCAAATCGACTTCGTCAGCATCACCAAGAGTTAATTTGTTATTTACAATAGACAAAGCACATGCATGAAATATCGACCAATAGAAAAATCTCCTAGAGGAATTCAGTCAGATAAAGTAGTCTTTGTCTATTGATCAGTGTGACCTTATATGCGCATCTCAGAGTTCATCTGCTACTTGTTATAGACAAAGTTCACTCATGAAGAATCAACTGACAAACCTATGGAAGAATCCGTTTGCAACTTATGGCAGACAAATGTAGATGGAGAGAGGCCATGACTTATCAGAGGAAAATTGATTTATGTGACTAGCATTCAAATAACATTTGCACTCAACTTGTCATTGTGTAGATTTATAGCAGTTACCATTTCAGGCGACAAGTGGTGCTGCAGGTTTTCAAAGCTGTGAAAAGTCAAACGAGGAATAACTTTTTAACACAGCTCATCCTCCTCTCTGAACCATAATGTAGCATCTCGAGATAAATTAGAAAGGCCTAGACTTCAATGGTAGAAAATTCAAATGACCTCATTCATTCAATGCTACTTTCATTTCTGCATTCAATGGATCACATCTTTTCCAATGGTGAAAAATATGAAGATGCTATTTAAGGAGAAAAGGTGGAATGATTCAGAGGTGGTGAAAGAATACTTTTTAGATGTACTTAACCTTATGCAAATCTTTCCACCTATGGCCAAGAGCTTAAACTATCATCTATCATTTTACTAGCTTTAATATGCAAATCTTTATGACCATTGTTTTTACATTTTGGGAAACCCTTCTATGTTGTTAAAGCTATAAAAGATCATATCTTCCCCTATGCTTCATTGCAACACTTTGTAAAGTGTTAGTTTTCTGTTTGATCTGAAAATGAGAGAGTTATTGATAAGCTCTGGAAAACCATCAAGTTTGTTGGTGATGTTCTAAACTAGTGAGTTTCCTGATGAGCTCGTAAAACTAGAAGAGTGTTGGGAACACTATGTTTATGCCTTTTGGTGTTGAAATCCAAAAGAGTGTTGGGAACATTGATTACGCCCCGTAGAGCTGGAATCCTGAAGAGTGCTAGGAGCACTTTATATTTCCATTATATGGGATATAGTGGAACTAAAGATACAATGAGTGTGTGCTCTTGGAAGAATGAATGTAAGGATGGGGTCCCGAACCACTATAAAAATTGTTTTGTCTGTATGTGTGTGTTTGCTCATCTATTTTATTCTTTATGCATTTTATTGTTTTTATTACTCACCTTACATCACATGACTCACAAGCATGAAAAGAGGAAAATGGTCTAATGAGGGTTAAGTAATAAATTTTTATATAACTAATTCATCTCTCCCCTCTTGGTTTAAGTCATCCTATGGGAAATAACAAGTGGTATCAAAGAGGGCTAGATAAACAATTTTAGTGATCCATTTGACTTACCCAACAATGTCATCTTCTTTGTTCTTCAAAGTGTATTTCATCTCCCATCTTTCGAACCTTTGATAGATTAAATTAGATATGATGGAAGAAGAGATTGGAAACATTTCTTATGGCCAAATGATCTTCATCTATGAAAAATCATCTATATTGGCATAAGTGAGGATGAAACGAGAGCAGTACTAAAAATTTTAAAAACTTACTATATGCTCTCTGTCCCACTGTTTGCAAGGATGTCTTGACTTATAAGTTTATATGAGAAATCTTAGACAAGCCAAAGATAAATTATAGATGGGAAAAAATACTTAGCACTCAGACACCGCTTATATTATTGTTAAGACTAACTTGAGTGTAGGAAATCTATGAGGGGAGAAAATAAACTCCTAAAGAAGAAGAAAGAGAAAGGAAACTTAGTCTAAAGAAACAAACCGAAGACATGATGAAATACCAAGTTCCTTCAAAATAAAAAGGAAAGATAAGTACAAGTATGACATTTAAGCTTAAGTGCTCTTACTGAACGTGTCATTAACTGAATTCTAAAATTCTACTTGCACATTTCCTTCAGCCCATTTTTTAATAAGTATTAATGATCAGTCCTTTGATTAATTATTCTTATCTATTTACCTGCTTTTATTTTAAAACCTTCATATTCATTCATTACTTCTAATTTTGTATATCTCAATAGAAATATATTTACCTCATTCTTTTAATCATATCTCGAGTTTAACTATTTATATCTAATTAGTTATCTGTACATCTTCATTTGTAGAAATCAAGTTTATCCTCTAAATTTTTATATTTCAATATTGAGAAATAGAACTTATAGTTACAATCTTATCTGAATGCTTTTAGTTGTATAAAGATTAAAATTGAAATTTGAAACTATACTCACGTATTTTTGTACATTATTTATCATTCATTTGCACATTATTTAGAAACCATATTTAGAATTTTGATTACTTAGATAGCTGTATATTTATAGAAATAAATTTTCATACATAGTATTTTCTATGCATATCCTTTTTACTCATGAACATACATAGAAAAGATATAGAATTCACTCTAGGATTAATAAAATTCAAAAAAATATAAAGTAAAATTCTCAAGATAATCAAGAAGAAAATAAGCATTTAGAGAATAAGTGACCTAAAAGACACATAACTAAAGAAGAGTAAAAATAAAAAAACTTAATGATTATGCTCAAAATCATTATAGAAAGAGGGAGAGTAATCTAGCACATAAGGCTAATTATAATTTATAGTTGTGCTAGCTTGAATAACTCAATGCTTGATTAAAGCAAATGATTATACTAATTATTCATGAAAATTGCTTTAATTTATTAGCTTATTCCTTTGTATACTATTGTGGTTAAAATAACTCTCTGCATCGATATATTGGAAATACATATTCACATCTATTTGAGCTTATTAAAGAAAAAATGCAAGAATATTTTAAGTATATACAAGAAAGTTTGAGTTGAGCATAGAAGAAATACATCAATGAAAAATCAGAATCTTCTTCTCAGCTCATAAATCCAAGCAAAAGAGCCTACAAGCTCAAGTTCTGGATGCAAGAAAATGATTAAGCCAATCAGAACTATAACCTAGACAATATCAATCTTCAAATGCAGTATCAAGGACTAAATAGCAGAAGCTAGATGCCTAATTAAGACTGACAACAACACCTATGATCTCAAATGAGAAATCTATGAAGAGAAGTGCCAAAAGATATAAATTATCAAATTTGATTATATTTCTTTCACTGCTATATACTCTAAATGCCTCTAAATGAATTACATTAGATTTGAATTAAGTTGAGTTTACTACTTTGAGCTAAATCATGTCAAAAATCTAATAAACCTTAAAATGATCAATAATCTAATACTATTACAGTCTTAAGGCATTGTTAAGCCTATTTGGGAAACTTTGTAGTTTAAGGTCTCGAATAGAAATTCCATTCATAGTCATTCCTTCTATAATAATGTTTATAGGCTTGATCTCATATAAAGAACTAGAATTGAGAAGTAAAAACTCATGAAGATAACAATCACAACCATAATACACAAGAAGCTAAAACAGAATCTTTAACATTAACAAAACTTCATTTAATAAGATGAACATTAAACATTCAAAAACACCTACCTTCTTAAAATATTAATAGCCAGATAAAACTACCATTAAGTTCAAAACATTTAGGAAAAAGAAAATTAAAATTTCTCAATCCTTTAAAACTTTAATAATTGCTAACAATTCATTAATTTTGTCCCAAGTCTCACATAACTCTTTCTCCAACACTACAATTCTATTCATAATCTCTCCATAAGCTATGCAGTGGTCTATCAAAAGAAAATTTCTAGAAACATTTATCTTCTTAGCAAATTTTAACTCTTTCTTTAGATGTCACATCTCTTCCTCCAAACAGGGAATCTGGTTACTTCCCTCATTAATCTCTTGTTCCATCTCTGATCATACCTTAACCTTGTATATTGTTTGTCGAACTAAAAATTATAGACAAAGAATACAAAGGGTCACAATTAGTATCTAAAAGAAACACAAAACTCTAATAATCATCTTATTAGCAGCTCAAACAGGAAATAGATCCTCACACCTTAGAAACCTAAATAGAACACAATAGGATCATGCATTCTCACTTTTAGACAACGATGAATAAACTATGCTAAAAATCACATACCCAATACTTAAACCACCATGAGAACAATCCTATGAAACATAAATTATACATCACCAAACATAAAACTTTATAGAAGATTAGAGAATAACAAACTGCTAGTGTAAGTACTAAGAGTCACAACAATACATATAAAAGGTTCAAATCTGTAAAAGATACAAAGTAAAATATTTAGTCAGTCAAAATATCAATAATTGCCTCCAACTCTTTAACCCTCTAGTGAGCCTTGGCCAACTCAGCCTCCAAATTTTTAAAGCGCTCTATGGTCTCCATATAAGCTGTAGAGTTCTTAGTCAAGAGACAGGTAAAATAATGAGTACTACCCCTAACAGAAGCTGAATCTATCTTCAGTTGTTTAACCTTGTCCCAAAGAATCAAACATCTGTCTATAGCCTTAATAGCTACATCATCATTCTCACCTTGAACCAACCTTGAAGAAAAAGTACTCAAAGATGCCATAATCACTCTAGTAAGCATTGAAGGGTCATCTCTTCTCTCTAATTCCTTTGAGAAAGAAAAGAGAAAGATAAAAAGCTTCTCCACTTCCCAAGTAACCCATCAAATCTATCATTAATACTCCCAATCATCCCTCCTAATAATAATGATAGATAGGCATTAAAATAAAAGAAGACACATATTAAAAAGAACTTAATAGCAAGCCTATTAAGCTAAAAACCATGCATTATCACCGCACTTGCATAAATCAATTTTTTTCATTTTGGAATATATGTATCATTTTGATGATTAATACATGCTTGGTTCCTCAATAATTAATTATTGCTCTATGCCATCTTGAAATAATGAGGACAAATTATGCTTGATTGATTATTGTCTGATTGTCGCTCTTTCAATAATGAAAATGTTTACTTATCCCAATGCTTAAAAGATGTCTAAATATTGCAATTACAATCATAATCAATCTAATCATGACATTAAATTATGGGAAAGCAAAATGTGTAATAATTATAACTAATAGGGGGCGTGATATAACAAAAGTGAAAGAACAATATTCTAAGACTCAACAAAATAGAGGGAGAAGAACTTAAAGAAAGGTTATCTAAACTGGAAGAAAAATAACTAATGGGGAGAGAAATGTGATTATAAATCCATGATTATGAATTAATAAATGTTAATTAACATAAACACATAATCATGAATGTTTAATTATATAAGCATGAACTCTTTACTCTATAGTGCACATAATATTAATTACTGAATAAATTTGTTAAAACATACTAAGCACCATAATTATTTAAGCTTTCACATTATGCACTTAATAGAGATGTATATTTTCCTTGCTCTACAATATGATTAAATCATATGAGGATAAAATACATTATTTAATGAACCTGAAAGCTAATAACATAGTAAGTGCAGAACAATTCAAGTGCAAGATCATGATTTGCAACAAACTACCACAACTATCTGCTACGTTCTAAAGGAGCTGAATTGATGAAAATCATAGAAGAAGAAAAGAAAACAAAAGGCAAGCAAGGTTGCATTATCCAAAAGAAAACTTCCACGAATTAATACAATAGAAGAAAACAAAGCTTCAAAGTTGTGCTACAACAAGCTTGTGTTCTTTGTAAATCCCAAAGAAAAAATTTCAACAGACAAATGCAAGACAAGTGAAGTTGAAGATGAAGCCATTGTCGAAGAGCATAAAGTTGTTTGAGAAATTTGAACTATTTATACCAACCAAACAAAGCCTATTTGAGATAAAGAAAGAAGATGAAGCTCCATCAAATACTCAAACAAAGGAAGAAAGAAGAGATTGTCTCCTAAACAGTCATGCGCAAAGAGAAGAAAACTTTACTTGATTAACAAATTTAAAAGAATGGATTTGTCTGAGGACAAAATGGCAATATAAAAAGATAAAAGAGTGCAACTTTAGCTAAGCTAAGATAGACAAATAAAGATTGAAGAAAAAAAGAGTTTGCAAGAACAAACCCCTACTATTGCTTGAGAAGTGCAAAACAGTTGAAGAACTTTACTTCATTTGTAGATCAAAAGTTCTTCTAGTACTTATATAGATAAAGCATCAGCTAAAGCAAAAGATGAAGTAGAAGCTGCACAGTGAGCATAGAGAAACTGAATATACAAAGAGCTACTTGGACCAAAAATGGACTTCAACAAACACAGGCATGATCATCTACGACTTACAACAGACGAACCCATGCAACAAGCAAAGTATTCTATCCAAGACAAAGAAAACATAGTTCATTTATTGCTTACATCAGATGAACACTACACTTCATCTATTAACGCAAGATAAAGCAAGCTTCATTTGCAACCTCTAATAGACAATGAGGAAGAAAAGAAGAATACTATACTTTGTTTGCTCGAGCAAGACAAATCAAACTACATCTAACACCTTCAACAGACAAATGAAGAACAAAGGAACAACATCAAACTTCGTCTGTTCATATAAGGAGAGGTTGTTAACTGATCAGACCAACTTCATCAGTGCCACTAAGAGTTAGTCTATTATTTACAATAGATAAAGCACAAGCACAAAAGATCAACTAACAGATAAATCTCTTGGAGGAATTCAAGAAGACAAAGTAATGTTTGTCTATTGATTAGTGTGACCTCATCTGCACCACTCAGAGTTCATCTGCAACTTATAATAGAAAATTTTCACTCATGAAGAATCAATTGACAAACTTATGAAAGAATTCATTTGCAACATATGATAGACAAATGCAGACAGAGAGAGGCCTGACTTATCAGAGGAAAATCAATTTATGTGACTAGCATTCAAATAGCATCTGCACTTGAGCTATCATTGTGTAGATTTATATCAATCACCATTTCTGGCAACAAGTGACATTGTAGGTTTTTCAAAACTGTAACAAGTCAAATGAGGAATGCCTTTTTAACATAGCTCATCCTCCTCTCTGAATGGCAATGTAGCATCTTGAGACAAATCAGAAAGGCCTGGACTTCAATGGTAGAAAATTCAAACGATCTCATTCATTCAATGCTACTCTCGTTTCTGTATTCAACGGATCTCATCTTTTCCAACAATGGAAAATATGAAGAAGCTATTTAAGGAGAAAAGGTAAAATAATTTAGAGGTGGTGAAAGAATACTTTTTAGATGTGCTTAATCTTATGCAAATCCTTCCACCCATGGCCAAGAGCTTAAACCGTCATCTATCCTATAATGAGCTTTAATTTGTAAATCTTTATGACCATTGTTTTTACATTTTGGGAAATCCTTCCATGTTGTTAAAGCTGTAAAAGATAATATATTCCTCTATGCTTCATTGTAACACTTTGTAAAGCATTAATTTTTTATTTGATCTGAAAATGAGATAGTTGTTGGTGAGCTCTGGAAAACCATTAAGTCTGTTCATGATTTTCGAAAGCAGTGAGTTTCTTGATGAGCTCGTAAAACCAGAAGAGTGTTAGGAATACTATGTTTATGCCCCTTGGAGATGGAATCCAAAAGAGTGTTGGGAACACTGATTACCTCCCTTAGAGCTGGAATCCAAAAGAGTGTTGGGAACACTGATTACCTCCCTTAGAGCTGGAATCCAAAAGAGTGTTGGGAGCACTTTGTATTTTTATTATATGGGATGTAGTGGAACCCAAGGCATAATAAGTGTGTGCTTTTGGAATAGTAGATATAAGGATGGGATCCTGAACCACTATAAAAATTATCTTGTCTGTGTGTGTGTGTTTGCTCATCTATTTTATTCTTTATGTATTTTATTATTTTTAGTACTCACCTTACATCACACGACACATAAGCATGAAAAGAGGGAAATGGCCTAACTGGGGTTAAGTAATGAATTTTTATATACCCAATTCACCCCTCCCCTCTTAGGTTAAGCTATCCTATGCAAACCAACACCTCTTTCCCATTGATCAAGACTTTGTGGTTTGGTTTGACTACCTTTCTACAATACTTTCCTATCCATCCGCCTTTCAATGTTGATGCTTTGATCTAGTCTTCTCACCAGCTGCTTCATTCCTCTACTCTGATGGTCCAACACTCTACCCTGATCTATTTGATGCTCCTCTACACCTCAAGGTACTCTCTCTCCCTCAGCCCGGGCATCATGTGTTCATCTATTCTATTGAGTTAGTAGAGCTAGGGGCATAATTGCAATACACCTGTCTCAGAATTTGGTCCAGTTTCAGATGTCCAGAACATGATATCAATTGTAGTATAATTTTGACATATTTAGAGGATGATTTAAACATGTTCAATATGATAGTTTTAGAACTCAAAGTTATCTAACCAATGCAAGAAGAATCATATGATTCTAAGTTAAAATGAAGAAGTTATAATCAAAATAGTAAATACCTATCTAGTGGAATAAATAGTGCTATGGCACAGGAAATGCAACATGGAGACAAGTAGCTCTATGCCACGACACTGTGCCATAGCACAATAAAATAATCCTGTGGCACAGTGACATGGCACAATGATGAATAGATGGTTTAGTGCCATAGCACCATGCCATGGCATGGGAACTCAGGACAAGATCTAGATTTTCTGCAAGTGCTTGAAAAAGGTGCAAAATGACAAAAAATGAAAGGAAAAAGTATAAAAACAAAGAAAGGTTGCCCTAAAGAGGGATCTTAGCTATCTTGGACATCTTGAGGTAGCTTGGGAAGAGGAAAAAAAGGATTTTCTAGAGATTTGCTTCAAGCTTATTTTCAGCAAGGGAAACTAAAGGAGAAGAGTTTACCTTTATTTTCATTCTCGAATCTTTCAGTATTTGCTTCTCATTCTTCAATTGTAGTTGGATAAACTCTATATTCAAATTTTAGACAATGTTGAATGGTAATGCAATGTCTTTTGATTTGAATATGAGTGGCTAAACCTCTCCTTCTAAAGGGGAGATGGATCTTGTGTTAAAGTTATTGTTTAATCAATGAGTAATGTTGTTATTGAGTATATTTTAGAGATTTATTTGTGATGTTATGTGGTTAAAGCTTTCAATCTACTAGCCATTTATTAAATGATCATGCATTTGGGATTTGACACTCAGGAGAGGTAATGCCAAATGAGATCTAAACATCATGACATGGAATGCTAGATGACTTGGGAAAGTTTCTAAGTTTTGTGACATCATTCAGAGGAACCATAAGTCTTAATGCATTTTTAATATTCCAATTTTTATAGGGATATCATATTGAGGATAGATACTTGGTCTAACATTCGGGAGAGGAGGTTAAGTGCATTGGGATTCTTGATCTATAAATTGATAAAACTAATCAATACATAATAAGTTGAAGACACCATGATTGAAGCACGAGTGAAGTTAATCCTCTAAAGCTTTTTTACCTTGATTTCTTCCCACCAAAAGCCTGCCTATTTCTATTCCTTACTTAAATTTGTATTACTCAATTTTCTAGATAAAGTTAAAATTATTCATGATGATAGTTAGTGAGTAATTAGAATACCCAATCCTTATGGATACGACAACTTTCTCACAACTACACTACAAAAATTGACACCGTGCACTTATGGTATAAATTCTAAGTGAATAATGGCTAAATTGCTTCTAGTCTCATATTAAGATGTTGGAATTGGCCCATCATCTCTTATTTGAGCATTGCTAAAGCTTCCTCCTGAGTATTTACCCTTTTAGTCAAGGTCAATATTTCATTTGCACCTCTGTTTAGTCTGCGATGATCTTGACCTCTGCTCCCTCTAGGAGGATGACTTCGACTAGTCCTTAATTTGAACTACACCGGTTAGTTTGACATAGAACCTACCTCTTGAGCATTCTCTATAGGGTTTATACTGCAAGAAGAAAAAATCTATAATAAAAATATATTATGGATAGGATTTATTAATCATCTAATCATTCTGCAATAGAAACCTCTATTCTTCTATAGAGAATCCTTAAATGCAAAAAATTATCTAAGGTATCCATTCCTACCCCAATCTCTTTTATTTGAGTTTTAGGTTCTCTCATACATCATGTTTATCTTTAATTTAAGTGTGATTTGTTATGGTACCAACTATTAGGACCCAAACCTAAAAATAACATAATCAAATACCATTTTCAAATTAATGGGTGATTATCCTAAGATCTATCACATTAGAGGTGAAACATGACCAAGAAAGAAACCATAATAAACTCACAAAGGGGGATTTTAAAATACAATACTATTTGACAATAATGTCAAGTACAATCCTTCAATTAAAAATACAATAAATGTTCTTAGAATCACTCTATAATAATACTCTGTCATATCTATCCCCATGCCATGACTAATGCTCTCCACGAGTAGCATTATCTAAAAAAAAAAATAATGGGGTGAGTTATAAAACTTAGTAGTAAAATAGATGCAGGTAGCATATGTGATAGAAAATTATCCACATCACATCTTATATTATAATTTGTCTGGTTTGGAAAACTACATCATCTGTCTAAGGAGACACATCTCATCCCTTCCATGTTGCTCAATCAAACCTCATTATCTAACCATCGTCTCAATAGATGAACACCTCAGATAATATCATGACTAGTTTGATAAATTACATCATCGGTCTAGGGAGATACTTCATATCCCTTCTATGTTACTCATAGAACTTCACATCCCTTCTATGCTGCTCATCAAACCTCATGATCTAACCATCATCTCCTCATATCAATACCTTAGACCATATCTTGATTGGTTTAATAGACTATGACATCAAATCTAGGGTGTTAAATCACATCCTTTCACTATTATTTACTCATATTTTATGATCTGACAACTATTTGGACAATTTGACCCTTCCAATAAGTCTAGGACTTTCAAAAACTCTAGAATCGACTATCTAATTGCCCAAATCAGGGACCAAAGAGTAATGTCCCATTTTTCAGGCGTTACGGTAGGGCAGTATCACGAGGAACCCTAGACAGAGTCTCCCCTATACTGTCCATCGTTAACCTCTATAATCCATCATACTGTATAATCACACATATCAAAATCATTTAATCTAAACATCATACACCCATACTTTGCCCAAAATTGACAGTTGCATTATGATGGAGGTATTCAAATAAATTTCATACACATCCTGTACAATGACATGCTAGCCACACATTAATTTATACAATCTTTATATACAACACTTGATTACATTTTAAAAATTTATAATTTTATATACATTCTGAAATGCCAAAAAGGAATTTTTTATATTGACAAATGAGACACAACTCATAGTCTATCCCAATCTTGAGCCCCAACCTCAAGTTGGGCTCCTTCTTCAGGCCTATCAACTAAAAATTATAAAGAAAATAAGGTGAGTTTGAGCAACTTAGTAAACAAATATATAATTAAATAGAAATTAGCAATAAAATATTACATCCAGATTATGTCACATAAAAATCAAATTTGTAACATATAGTGGCTCACGATGGTGCAGCCATAATCCCTTAGTATGATGTATCAATGACTATTAATTTCTTTACAATATTCACTTTATTATTGCTCATTCTTATCATATTCATCATATTTCTCTCATCTTAATTTATTCTCACCTATTCACATTCGCACCCCATCATACCTCAGAAATCCATTATCGCCATCTCTAATGACTCCCTAGGAGGCACTCAATAGTAATTAGATGTGTCAAATAACTCAGGCCATTCGGGCCTCCATGCCACTAGGCATATCCATATCCGGCCATTCAAGCCAACACATCAATCATACAGTTATGCAGTCCATCACGCTAACCAGGCATATCCATATTTGGCCATTTAGGCCACTACATCAACCGTATGGCCACGCAAGACATCACACTAACCAAGCATATAATATCAAGCCATATAGGCCACTGCACTAATCAGGCGTATCATATTTGGCCATATGGGCCATTAGGCTAATCAGGCATATCATATCCAACCATACGGGCCACAATGCCAATTAGGCATATCATATCCAGCCATACGGGCCATCAAGCTAATCAAGTGTATCATATCCAACCATATGGGCCATCACACCAATCAGGCGTATCATATTTGACCATACGGGTCATCACGCCAATAAGGCGAATCATATTAGGCCATATAGGCCATCATGCCAAACATATATATCACAGTGGTCAAACACTTATATACCGTTCTAATATTTTTACCATCTCATTTTATGTCTTTAAAACTTCCCAAAGATTTCTCAAGGTTTTTTTAGGAAAGACATGAGTTAAGTCCCCAATTAATTCTACTAGTTAAGTGCATAAAAAATATTTTTTTGCCAAGTTACTGTAGCAATATTGTAGTAGAGTCGTGGCCCTAAATCCTGTTGTCCAACCATTCTTCCATTGTACTATAGCAAGGGCATAGCTCTAAATTTCAGGGCCCCGACTTTGAATCTTGCTATCGCATTTTTCAACCTATTTACTCCTTCCATTTTCTCCCTTATTTAACCTATTGAGTCTCCTTATTTACACCTTTATTTCCTTCACTTAAGCCTTCTTTTTAAGTTCAATTCCACTTATTTACATGTCCATAATCAACATCAATCCTTCATATCAATTATACATGTTATTCATAAGTTGTTATACAACTTAAAAGTATCATTCACTCTGAATTATCACATATCCCGCTATGGACATACCATTGCACATAAGCATAACTTAATGACTTAAGGATTATAAAGGAAGCTTCTATTCCTTGGTGCTATACTATTGACCTTTTTTTTTGAATATAGAAAAAACATAATATAATAAGATTTAGCTAGAATCAAAATGTACTGCCTGAAATACATACTTACAAAATTCAAACTTATTTATATAAAAATATAAACTTGCTTTCTTGTATATGAAGAACCACACCCCTTTTTTCTCTTAAGCTCCATAATTCCTAATGCAATACCACAATCTACCACTCTTACACGTAGAATACAAATCCCATGAGTATTTACATCCAGTTAAACCTTATAGAACATTGTTAATTCTAGCCTTAACTTAAGTTCCTCAACCAACCCATTTTGGGGTTTACACAATTACCCCATTTAAATCTTGCTTAAGCAGTGATTATTGGCTCAATAGCAAGGGTTAGTGGCATTATACCCTTCTTAATATCATTTCATTGAATATTTGATATGCACTTTCCAGATTTTCCATTTCTAGTTGTAACCAACTTAGGGTTTCCTACCTAAACTACACATAAACATGTTTTAACATGATTCTTACACCAATTATTAATCACAATATCCAAAGCATGGCTAAATCACATTTTCCCTAATTCCCAACCTTCTATCCCTTGCTTCTCTATAGATCATGCATTATAACCCCAAATTCAATAATTTAACATAGTAGAAACCACATATTCTTAAAGAAAATATCATTTACTTGTTAATTCCTTTGTCGATTGTAGCTAAACCCAGTTGGGTTCACTTTTCCTAATTTTTCTTCTTTTTTCCATGGCTTATGTTGGCTAAATTTTATGTTTTATTCATACCAAACTGGTGTAGAACACTTTGCCATTGATTTTCCTAGCTCAAATCATTAAAATCCACTAGAATCTAGGATTTCCAAGCAAGGGGTGGAAGTGTAGGGGAGGCTTGAACATATGGAATGGGATGGGAGTGTTGATATAAATATATGATTTCGATGATAAACAAAACTTGATTAAAGATTATATACTAATAGTTGTTGCCAAGATTTTAGTATGCAAAAATTAAGTTGCAGGTAAAAATAAGCATATAAAATATATTCCATGGCGTCAAGGCTTGGACATGTAAAGAAGCAAAAGATAAAGTGTTATTATAGACAAAGCACTCAGTTGTTTCCATTCATCTATCGAATTGAAAAATTACATTTGACAAAAGCAAAGCAGCGTGCATACTACAGACCTCATCTATCATAAGCAAGCCACAATTATGCCAATGGTTATTTGTTAATAATAGACAAAGTAAATAAGTGAAAATCTTTCAGTAGAGCAGTGAAAGGTAGTATGATGAGCAAAGACTTCATGAACTAATGACCATCTGCTATGAATAGACAAAGCAAAGAAGTCAAGGTGAATGGCGCCTGTCTATTCAACTAAGATCATCTACTATCTACAATAGACAGTCCATCAAAAAAGCAATGAAGAAAATCCATTAGCGTTCCAACATTTTATCTGTTACTTACAACAAAAACTCAATAGACGAAGCGCTAAAGAAACAAGTCATCCTTGCTTTATAGTTCAAAAGATAAACAACAAGACAAAGCACTGGACAGAAGAATTTGTCTGTAAGCACTGAAAAAGATGATTCATCTACTACTTATGAAAGACAAATCAAAAGATGAAGGAACCTTGTCTTACGAACAGCTGGACAAATACTGTGTCTATCATAAGTAAAAGGTGAGCAACAGTCAGGCCAAATCATTGGTCTTTGCTTAGCATCAATAACACCATTTTCATATTGATGAAAAAGTCAATCATTATAGAAATACTTCGACTAGAGCTTATTAAGAAACTATAAATCATCTTCTCCAAGGTCGGTGCTATAGGCATTTCAATATATGAGGATCAAGTAGAAGTTAGAGAATTCAAAATATGCTAATCATAATGGTCTTTTATCATTATTGGAGCTCATTGACCACCAATGACTAGTATTCAAAGTAGCTATAAATGAAGCATTGTTGGAGCAGGAGGAAGTAAACAAGTAATGAGAAAATCATTCAAATCCTCTTGAGAGCATTTACTAATAAGAGTCAAACTTTTTGCTATTCTTCCTTGCATTCAAATCTTTCTCAACTTTCTTTAAAGGCTCACAAATACCTTTGGAAAAATCATTTACTTTTGCATTCAATTTTTAGAAACCTTCCCCTATGCTTACTGAGAAATACCTATGCTTTAACTTCTGATATTCATTCTTTGTAAATTTGTTGAGCTAGTGGTTAAGACTAGACTCAAGAAGAGTTGTGGTTATCTGAGTGCAGACAAGAGCTATTTATTCATGCTCCCTAGAGTTGGAATCTAGAAGATTGCTGAGAGCGCTACTGTATTTTTTCTATTAAGAATAGTGGAATCTAAGACATTGAGAGAAAAGTGTTATTGGAAGAGTGAAGTAGAGTGTTTACTCAAACTACTATAAAAATTATTGTGTCTTATTCATTTGTGCTTTTGTTGATTAAGCGATTAATAGCTAGAGGGATGATTAATCCTAAAGGGGTTGAGAAATAATTTTTAAGTATCCAATTCACCCCTCGCCTCTTATGTTTTTGCCTAATCTTTAGGACCAACAAGTGGCATCAAAGCAGTCTACATAAACACTTGTAGTGATTTAATGGCAAACCCATCATCTTCATTACAAATATTCATCGAAGGGCAATCATCTACCCAACCACCCCTATTTGATGGAACTAACTTCACTTACTAGAAGTTAAGGATGAAACAATTCATTATAGCTAATGATATGGAATCTTGGAAGGTTATTAAAGTTAGAATCATTCTTTCCACTACTGAAATAGATGCATGGACCAAAGAGGGAGCTACCTCAGTCCAAAATAATGCAAAGGCTATGAACTCTTTATTTTGTGGACTATCCTCATTTGAATTTGATAGAGTATCCTCTTGTACTACTACAAAAGGTATCTGGGATAAATTAGTGCCTATATATAAAAGATCCTCATAAGTCAAGGGAACTGAAGAAATATGTTGATAGGAGAACTAGAAAACTTTAAGATGAAGGAAGAAGAAATTATATAAGAAATATATGCTCATTTTTTTAAAGTTACTAACACTTTGAAAGGTTTGGAAAAATGTCATGCCCCGCCTTCCAAGGCACAACTTATTATTTTGCATTGTATTTCACTTAAATTTGCCCACTTTTGGGGTGGTGTGCTTGAGTCCCATTATGGAGCTCAACTAGTTTTTATAGAAAAATGGATAGTATATTCTCTAAATTATTAGGGTTTAACCTGTACAATTACTTATCAAAATTAATATAGCGATAATGTAAATTCTAAAACACACACACTTACCCACATTCCCACAGCCCAAGATCTGGGTAGAATCATGATGGTAATCTACCTCCTTAAAATCCATTAATAAGCTGATGGTTAGATTATTAAGATATGTCATTATATCTTATTATACATCATTTGAATCCTTCAAATATAATACAATTATACAACCAATTACAAATCATAATATCATAATTAAAGAGTCTTTAATCTTGCTTAACAGTCCCAGTCCATATTTGGGAAATCTTCATCTGGCCTGTCAATTAAAAAAATAAATAAGAAGGCATAAGTTCTGGCAACTCAATAAGTAGGCAAGTGCTATACAAAATAGTAATCAATAATTAAAAACGTCACATGTTCATAACCAAACATGTAAAATCATTCCCAACATTAGAACATAATACATGATTCTTTCCATTTTATTTAACAATCCTTAACATATTCACAATAGCATACTATACATGACCATTTCTAAACAAAATTAGAGGATATGCTCTATCCTCCATAATCCCAAATCCATGCCATATACTGAATTCCAATTATTCCAATCTAAGGGATACCTAGTATCCCTAACAATCCAAATGCATCAATCTTTAGCATAAAAGGGATGTTCACAATCCCTAACCAAAACAACCATGCCCAGATACAATCAAATGAGATTTTCATCCCCAAACATACAATATAATTAATCAAGGATGGATGCCTACTTACCTCAAGTTATTAGCTCCCAACTATTCCTCTAACTCTACACCTTTTTGTCCTTCTTAAATCATCTTGTACAGGGTAAAATCTCATTTATTACAAACATAGCTCGAACAGATTTCTTCCAAACCAATGAATATGATTTATAGCTAAACCCATATCTCAATAGAGACTCTTAATTAATTTCCATATTTAACTATATGGAATCCAAATCTTTATGCAATATAATTATTATGCCATTAACCTCACTGATTAAAATAAACTAGTTAGTTAAGTCCTCAACTCACCTAATTTGTAACTTAATCATTTTAAAGTCAAAATTATTTTTAACCCATTTTGAGTTCTTGTTTAAAAAATAGATTTTTCATTCCCAAAAAACTCAAACAAATCCCAAAATAATTTAATTCATTTCTTAATCATTTTTCCCATTATTATTACTTATAAACTACTAAATTGGGTAAAAATCACTATTCATAGATTGGGTGGAAACCCAAAAAAGCCAAATCTATGGATTATTAAGTCCAAATCACTATAATCAACCAATACAATCATTTCTCCCATGATTTTCATATCAAATTCATCATTTTTCCCAAAATATTTCTGTTCACAGAAACCCTAATAACCCCAAAATCCATTTTTTATGCCTAAATTTGTTTTAACATATTATTAAGCATAGTTAAATGATTTGTCCCATGATTTATACAATTTACATCATGAAATTTCTTCCAAAAATAACTATTCACAAAATTTATAAAACCCTAGCTAAGTAAAAATAGAAATTCCGATGAGAAAAATTATCTTGCCAAAAATTCCCAACATAACTTCCATTCATGGATGAAACTCCAAGCCTAAAATCCCAAGTAGCATCATCCATTTGTACTAAACAACATCTTTTTCCACAATCCATGAATCCAACAATTGGGTTTTATCATCTTCTTCAAGAAACAATGGAATCATGCTAAACGGAGTCTAGGGCATATTTTGAGGCATGGGAGAAGAAGAAAAATGGAAAATAATGAAATAAAATGGGTTTGGGGGTTAAAAAGTCAAGTTTTTATGGTGCTTTAGCATGTTAACGGACTCTTGCCGCAACAAGGTCTTGCTGGATGGCCAAAACAGGCAATTTTGGGACCTTGCACGGTAGAAAATGACCTTGCAACAATGGAAAAATGACCTTGTCATGGCAAGGAAAACTCTTGTTGTGGCAAGCCTTCATTGGATGCCAAAAAGTCATTTTTTGAAGTCTCATTATGGCAGAGAAAAGCCTTACTGCGACAAGCTCTTTCTGTCCTTCACAGTGACAGTATTTTGATCATAACTTTTGAATTAGATATCCAAATGACCTGGTTTTGAAGTTTTATAAAGCTAACTTCAAGAACTAGAATTGTTATGTCAATAAATTTTTTTAAATAAGCCTACAAATATGTCAAAAATTTTCATGAATTTGACCCATCATATTCATCTTGTTATTTTTCATTCATTTGGAATAGCTTCGGTATATTAATCATAACTTTCTCATAAGATGTAGGAATTGAGTGATTTTTTTCCATTGGAAAGATAATTTTATGACCTACAATTAATTTTTATGTAGAACACATTTTTAAATTACTCAATTATTTATATCCAAATTCAATCATAATAAACCCTTTTTCTAAATTCAGCTTTTATGCATATGAAAAATCACCATAGCCCCATTTTATATAAAATACTTCAAATCTCACAATGATCACTTCTCACACATTACATACATGAAATAAGAATTTTTTATGCTATTTACCACTTTATTTGAAATCAATTTCCAAAAATCACTCATTCAACTATTTTTATCCAAATTCTTTAAATTTTTCTGCTATAATGACTTCACATGCTATTTTTATTCTAAAATGTATCCAAATATTAAAACAAGATTCTCCACACATCATATACATGAAAAAAATATGTTCATGCTATTTTTTTATCTCATTCGAGGTCAATTGTCAAAAACCACCTATTCAGTTCATTTTAACTGAATTTTCTATCATAAGTAACTTCATATGCCATTTTAATTCCAAGCTATATACAAAACTCAAACTAATATTTTACACATATTACAATGCACATAATGACTAGTTTAGGTCCTTTGTATAGCTCAAATACATGCTTTTGTTCAAATTCACCTATAGAGTACTTTTCACATAACCTTCCACTTCATAGTTCAAAATTTCAAAATTATTTTAAAATTTTGATTCAATATCTCATATACATCACATTATACATAATAATCATGCTACATTGGTCATTCAATCATATACATGACTTTACTCGAAATCACCACTTGGGTTCATGTCACTCTATTCAGTCTTCTATAGTAATTTCTTTATAAAACACTGTGTATTACCTCAATTCTTCACTTTACTATAATGCAAATTTTTTTTCCAAATTTCAACACCACAAGTGTTACAAAAAAGAAGTCACAAACTCTGAACAAGTGATGAAGGTACTAAGGGCGCTACCAGAATCATAGAACCAGAAGATCACAGCAATAGAGGAAGCAAAGGACCCGAACACTCTTCTGGTAGACGATCTTATCAGCTCTAAAAGTAAAAGGGAGGAGCTAATAAAGCCAAAGAAAAGTATTGCTCTAAAAGTAACTAAAGAAAGTAGCAGTGATCTGACATTGCAATCTGAAAATTATATTACCATACAGGTCAGAAACTTCAAAAAGTTTGCAAGAAGCAGCAGAGGTGACACAGCCTAGACAATAAAAGAAAATGGCTGAAAGAAAGAAGGATCTCACTACATGCTATAGATGTGGAGGGATTAGACACGTATCTCTTGAGTGTCCCAATGAAGAAAAAATAAATATGAACGAGAAGGATGACAGAAAAAAAAACACTTCAAGAAGTCTTTAATAAACCAAGCTAGAGGAGTGTATATAAATGATGAAGACTCATCAGGGACAAGCTTAAGTGAGAAAGATAACAATAAAGTTAGATACCTTGCAAGAATATGCTGTGCATGGCCTAGATGGAGAATAAGTCAACAGATCAAATCACCATTAAGAAGCAGTGCACAATAGAGCTAGATGTTGAATATTCTATCTAGCTTGATTTTGATGATGAACATTCTTATCTAAGTAAGTTTTGATAATGAGTAAAGACATAAGTGAAATATTAAGGTACTAATAATTTATTCTCAAGCATATTGCAAAAATATTATCCCATACTTGAGAATAATCCTTATGATGATCAAAGGAAGAAACCAAGTTAATGCTCATAAAAAATAAGTATAGAAATTTCATATATACTTAAAGTAAGAAAAAATATATCTTAAAGTCTTCATAGCACACTTCAGAGCCAACAAAAATATCTTCAGAGACATCGAGATGTACTTTGAAATTAATTGGAAAGCTTTGGTATCAGCCCAAGATAAGCTTCGGAGTCATCATAGCTTGCTTCGGAGTCATCATAAGCATATTTCAGAGTCAACAAATAAGCTTTGGAATCACCACAATATACTTCAAAACTAGTAGGAAAGTTTTGGATTAATCATAGCAAGATTTGAAAATAAAAGACAAGTTTCAGAGTCATCTAGCACACTTTAGAACCAACAGAAAAGCATTAGAATCATCATAGTATGTTTGGGAGTCGTCATGGAAGTTTTAAAGTTATCATAGTACACTTTGAAATTAACAAGACATACTTCAGAATTAATCAGGCAAGCTTCAAAGTTATGAAGATACACTTCGGAGTTAATCTGACATGTTTCAGAGTAAATCAGATATGCTTTGGAGTCATGAAAACATGCTTTGGAATCATAGAGTTACGCTTCAAAATCAACCAAACCTGCTTTGGAGATATTAAAATATGCTTTAGAGTCAACAAGCATCTTCGGAGTTAGCAAACAAACTTCAGAGTTAGCAAGCAATCTTTGGAGTTAGCAAACAAACTTTGGAGTTAGCAACCTTAATTCAGAGTCTTCAAAACGTTATTTCAGAGTCAACAAGCAATTTTCAAAGTCAGCAAACAAACTTTGGAGTCAGCAACCTTACTTAGGAGTCTTCAAAACCTTACTTTAGATTTAGTAAGCAAACTTTGGAGTCATTGAATAGTACTTCAAAGTCACCCTTTTTTGAAGCATCAAAAGTTTAGAAAATTCAACCTCTTCTTTGAAAAGATCTGTCATAATTAAGAAGGTTTACCATCATTTTGAAGAATCAATCAAAGTATCCAAAATCATTCAAAGGATATGGTTGTTCACTTGTCACTTCAGAGTAACTGAAGAAGCTGCTTCAAAGCATCTGATACTCATGTGAATGTTAAGAAAAGAGCGACAAAGTTGCAAATCAATACCAAATTGCTACAAAGTCAGACATCAGACAAAAGATAAGGTGGAGAAAAATATTTTTGAGCATTTGAAAGTCAACAATAGTTAGCAACAAAAAAATCTCTCTCAGCCTATAAAAGAGGCATTTAGATGTAAAAGAAAATAGAGAACATATTGAATATATGAAAATACAAAGAAGCTAAAATTTTGAGCATTTAAAGTCTTCTTTCAAAGTTCAACTCTGACAGCTACAACTCTATCAGAGCTCTTAAAGTGTAAATCATTTCTCAATCAAGGAGTTTGAATCTTTTACTCATATTGCTTATTCATTTACTTGAAGTTTTGAATTTATATACAAGTCTACCTAAGTAAGAGGTATTAATCTGTACACTTCTTTTTAGTATATGGTAACACAAGTAGAATGTTTAGTGTTTATGTTTTGAGATAAGTAAGTAGAGAACTTGTTGAAAGGATACAAGTTCATTGGTGATCTTTGAAAACTAACAAGTTGTAAAAGTTTCTGGTTAGCTTGGAAAACCAGTAAGTTGGTTGGTGAGCTTGTAGGAAAACTAATGTGTATTTGATCAGGTTGATCAAGGTGTTAGTGGAACCTGAGATCAGTAGAGAAAACTAATTCAGAGAAGTAGAGTAGGAACCCAAGAAGGGCCAAACCACTATAAAATTCTTGTACTATGCATTATGCAATTTATTCTATTTATTCATTCAGCACTTTGATCATTTGATTTGGCCAAAAGTTTTAAAATCTCAATTCACACCCCCTCCCCTCTTGAACTACCATTGTGTAAGGGACCAACACTAGAGATAGAGGTAAACTCTTACTATTCCTATAGTTCTGACTCTTCAAGCTTAAATAGCACTTATTTTAAATGTAAAAAGTTTGATGAGTTATAATAGTCTTACAACTCTCTCTTCAGTGAGTTTGAATCACTTGGCCAGAAACCTACTCAAAAGAAAAGATACTTTGATGCAACTGTCAAAGTAAATTCTATTCTGGCAGAAAGAAATTTATCTCTACAAAAGGAGGTTGGAGATCTGAAGAAAAAAATAGAAATATTAACCAAGATATTGAGTAATTCTCTAATCCAAGAGAATTTGTGATCAAGTTCATGAGAATAACTGGTCAAACTAGCAAAAAGGGACTTGGTTGTGAATAGTCAGATAATGAAAACTTACAAAAATTTGTTAGATGGTCCAAAGGAGTGAACCTCAGAGAAGAAAAGGATAACTATCCAAATATTAGAAGGTTCAAGGGTTATCCCTAGATAAAGAAACCGGTGGAATATAATGTATCTAGCAAAATTCCAAATACTTGCTATTTCTACAATAGAATTAGATATAAAGTGTGTAATTGTTATGTCAAAAAGATGCAAGCAAAATATGCGAAGATAAGATAGAAATGCAAGGAATATACACAAACTTCTACCATACACAATTCCACTAACACTATTAGACCCAATACTTGGGTACTAAAAAGGTAAGAAGAAAATTTGATTTGAATGCAAGTAAGTCTCAAAGCTATGTCTGGGAATGCAGGGTTCTTTGATAGTGGTTGCTCAAGACATATAACTAAGAATGAGAAGCAGTTCAAAGAATTGAAACTGATGAATAGAGGAACAATTGCATTCGACAACAATGACAAAGGCCTTCTAAAGGAATAGGTAAATTTTATAGTTTATTCAATGCATACATAGAGGATGTATTATATGTAAAAGGATTCAACCATAATTTACTAAGTATCAATTGTAGAGTCCCATAGGATGGCTTAACCCAAGAGGGGAGGGGTGAATTGAGTAAATAAAAATTCATTGCTTAACCCCTGTTGGATCATTTCTCCCATTTCATGCTTATTTGTGGTGTGACATAGGATGAATAATAGAAGAGTAAAGTGCAGAGAAATAAAACACACACACACACAGACAAGATGATTTTCACAGTGGTTCAGGACTCCATCCCTATATCCACTATATTGAGTCAAAGGCTCTAGTTTTGATGATTAACAAAATTTGTTAATGACTTGATTAAGCTAATAATTATTTTGCTAAGATTTTTAGTTTTGGAGGAAGCTTTGGAGTAAAAAAGAAGAGCTTTGGAGTTGAGAAGAAGGAACTTTGGAGTCAAAATAGAAGCTTTGGAGCTTAGTAGAAGAATTTCGGAGTTGAGAAGACAAGCTTCAGACTAAACAGTGTCAAGCGTCGGAGGCAATAGTGTGAATTCGGAAGGCAATAGTGTGAATTCGGAGTTAATGAAGAATGCAAGCTTCAAAGGCAATGAAGAGGACTTTGGAGGCAACGAAGAGGACTTCAGAGGTGATACCATTACTTCGGAGGCATGAGAAAAGAAAGCTTCAGAGTTGAAGAAGAAGATAGTTTCAAAGACAAGAAGAAGAGGAGCTTTGGAGGCAAAAGAGAAGCTTCGGAGATGCAAAAGAGCCATTGGGGTAGGAGCATTCGAAGTTATGACTTCGGATAATCCAAAGATGATCCAAGTGCTTTACAGGCTCCAAACACTCACTTTGGACAATCAATATGTAGCTTTAGAGGCGTGAAATGCACTTCAAAGTTGACGAAGCATGATTGCCCATGATAAAAGGACTCTAACCTTTGAAGGCTCCGAAAGTGACTTCAGAGACTCCAAAATGGTGCAATGAAAAAATGTTGTGTGATTTACAGTGAGGTATTCGCAACGGTCAGAAAATTTAGGAAGTAATAGCTACTTTGAAATGAAACTTATAAATAGGAGTTTCAAAGAAAGAAAGAGAGGCTTTTGAGAAGATTAAATATGAAACAAACACAAGAACTCAAAATCCAAAAATGTTCATCCTCTCCAACAAGCTTCAACAAACAGAGAACTTCAAAGATTCATCACTCACTTATCAAGGGAGATTTGAAAGCACCATGAGCTTAATATTTTATCTTTATTACTTAAGGTTAAACTGTATGTACATGCAATCCTAGTTAGAGGCATTTTATTGTACATGTATATACAAAAAGGTTGAGTTGTTGGTTAGCTCTTGAGAAACCAGATTGTATGAGTTGTTGGTGAGCTTAGTGAAAACCAATAGTTGTAGAGTTTTTGGTGAGCTCGTAAAACCAGTGTTGAGTTCTTGGTTAGCTCGTAAAACCAAGGAAGGTTGTGATTCCATGGGTTATAGTGGAACCCAAGGTTGGGAAACTTTGGAGAATGGAGTAGGTGCCAAGAGAGGGCCCAAACTACTATAATCTTTGTGCCTTTATTGTCATGTTCGTGTCCTTCCACTGTATTTATTTTCTGCACTTGCATAATCAGTTTGTATTCCCCACACCTTTTGGAATCCAATTTTGTCATAGATCGAATAAGACCAATAATTGGTATCAGAGTAGGGCACTGATATTGGGATTCATAATTTTATCTCTACCTTAGTGTGATTCCATATGGTAAACAGTTTTGGTGGAATCAAGGAGGGTTAATCAACCACCAAACCTCCATATTTTGATGGAGAGCATTATAGCTATTGGAAAATGAAGATGAAGACATTTTTAATTGTGAATTGTTATAAGTTGTGGAAAATCATAGAAGAAGGAATGATGTTTCCACATCAGAGGAGAGTAAATGGACTAACCAGGACATTAAAGTAGTTCAGTTGAATGCCAAAGCTAAGAATGCCTTATATTGTGCTCTCTCTCTCTCTCTCTCTCTGAATATGAGAAGATATCCTCATATGAAACTGCAAAGGAAATCTGGAATTATAAGCAGTTTATGAGGGGACAAGTCAAATTAGAGAAGCTAGGATTAGTTTGCTTGTCCAGGAATATGACGTGTTTTGCATGCTTAAGGATGAGTCTATATCTAATATGTTTTCTAGATTTATGAGACTCACTAATAGCCTAAAAAGTTTAGGCTATGAGATTTTTTGTTCACAGTAAGTTAAAAAGATTTTAAGGTATCTTCTAGCAGATTGTATGCCAAAAATCACAGCAACTGAAGAGGCCAAAGATTTGAATAAACTCCCGATTGCAGAACTCATGGGATCTTTGATGACCCATGAAGTATGGAAGAATGAGAAGGAAGGAAAGAAGATGAAGCTAGCATATGACAATGGAAGTGCATATTCTTCATGTAGTGAGGGGGAGGATGATGATGTAGAATTTGTAAAAACCCTCTCAAGGAAGATTAGGAGTCTATTGAAGAAGAAGAAAAAGAAGAAAATTATAAATTCAATAAAACAATGTACACAAGAAGAAGATGAGGAAATAAATGTAAATGAAAATGTAGGAAAAGAAGTTCATTTATGTGTAACTACCTTCCAATTTTGGCCATAATAGGAGAAGAAGTAGCTCCTCAACCATGGTGAATGGAAACATAAATCTGTTTGAGGCAGCTAGGTAGGTGATGGTATTTATATTTCCTATCCTTAATACTTTGCATTCATGTCATTTCACTTTAGCCTTCATCGCTTTATCTCTTATAAGAGAACCATCTTGCATGTAAAAAAGCAAGAAAAGCTAAACAAATAATCATCTATTGCTTGGATCAAATGATTTACTATTAACAACTAGATGGAATTTGGATTGAATGTGAGAAATAAAGCTATTAGATTATGCATGATAGTGGGAGTAAGGAAAACAAAGTTTAGGATAATGCATTATAGCAGCAGTTGAAGGAGAACAGTTTGGTCCCTCACACTAGTGTTCTATAATAGTCCCTCCTCCCCTAGACCTTTTTGATTATGACAAAATGAGGGGAGAATGTTGAGACTTGCTATACTTGAGGGAAAATGATTTAAAGAGGGAGAAGAAGTAGAAACTGAATTTTTTGAAAATTTAAAAATTTGTTGTGTATGGACCAATCTTAGCACAGTAAGCTAAAATGATTTAGACTTCCTTATGCCTATTATATAAGTTATTTAGGGAGAGTTATCATTAGTTCATTGGCACTATTTTCATAGTGCAAGTCATTAAGTTTTGTCATTATTAAAAATGGGAAGAATGTCAACTCATAATTTTGATGATTAACAAAACCTGTTAATGACTTGATTTAAGCTAATAATTATGTTGCTATGATTTTTAGTTTTGGAGGAAGCTTCAGAGTTAAAAAGAAGAGCTTCAAAGTTGAGAAGAAGGAACTTTAGAGTCAAAATAGAAGCTTTGGAGCTTAGTAGAAGAGTTTTAGAGTTGAGAAAACAAGCTTTAGAATTAACGATATCAAGCATCGAAGGCAGTAATGTGAATTCAGAGTTAACGAAGAAAGGAAGCTTCAGAGAAGAAGAGAAGGAAGCTTCCGAGGCAATGAAGAGGACTTTAGAGGTAATGAAAAGGACTTCGGAGGTGACGCCATTACTTCAAAAGCATGAGAAGAGAAAGCTTCGGAGTTGAAGAAGAAGAGAGTTTCGGAGACAAGAAGAAGAGGAGTTTTGAAGGCAAAAGAGAAGCTTTGGAGGTGCAAAAGAGTTGGTGGGCAAGAGCATCCAAATTTATGACTTCGGATGATCCAAAGATGATCCAAGTGCTTCGGAGGTGCGAAACACTCACTTCAAATGATCAATACGTAGCTTCAGAGGCACGAAATGCACTTTAAAGTTGATGCAACGCGAGCCCCCATGACAGATGGACTTCGACCTTCGGAGGCTCCAAAAGTGACTTTGGAGACTCTGACCTTCAAAGGCTCCAAAAGTGACTTTGGAGACTCCGAAATGGCTCAATGAGACAGCCCCGTGTGGTTTACAGCGAGGCATTTCCAATGGTCAGAAAATTTAGGAAGCAATGGCTAGTTTAAAATGGAACTTATAAATAGGATCTTCAAAGAAAGTAAGAGAGGCTTTTGAGAAGATTAACATGAAACAAACATAAGAACTCAAAATCCAAAAAGATTCGTCCTCTCCAACAAGCTTCAACAAATAAAGAGATTCAAAGATTCATCACTCAACCATCAAGAGAGATCTGAAAGAACTATAAGCTTGATATTTTATCTTTATTACTTGAGCTTAAATTGTATGTAGATCTAGGCCTAGTTAGAGGCATTTTATTGTACATGTATACATAAAAAGGTTGAGTTGCTGGTTACTACTTGAGAAACCAAATTGTATGAGTTGTTGGTAAGCTCAGTGAAAACCAACAGTTATAAAGTTTCTGGTGAGCTCATAAAACCAATGTTGAGTTCTTAGTTAGCTCGTAAAATCAAGGAAGGTTGTGATTCCATGAGTTATAGCGGTAAGGTTAGGGAAACCTTGGAGAGTGGAGTAGGTGCCAAGAGAGGGCTTAAACCACTATAATCTTTATGTCTATATTGTTATGTGTTTGTGTGCTTCCATTGTATTTATTTTTTGCACTTGTACAATCAGCTTGTATTCCCCACACCTCTTGGAATCCAGTTTTGCCATAGATCAAATAGAACCAACATAATCTTTCAAGGACACCAACTCATTGTGCTTTGGGTTCCACTATACACCATAAAATGGATTACATAAGTATCCTTGACACTTCTTCTGGATTCCAGCTCTAGAGGACATAAGTGTCCCCGACACTCTTCTAGTTTTATGAGCTCACTAGAAAAGTCATTGATTTCAAAGGTTACCAACAAACCTGATGGTTTTTTTGAGTTCACCAACAATTCATTACAATGTGGTTTTTACGAGCTCACCACAAACTCACTGATTTCAAAGATTACCAACAAACTTGTTGGTTTTCTAGAGCTCATTAACAACTCTTTAGTTTTAAGTTTACCAAAAAACTTTTACACATTTAAGTACAAGGTAAGATTAGACCTTTTACAGCTCTATTAATACATAAAAATCTTTCCAAAATATAAATATAATGGCCATGATGATTAGCAAATTGAATATCATAAAAGACAGATAATAGTTTAAGCTCTTGGCCATGGGTGAAAGGATTTGCATAAGATAAGGCTCATTTGAAATGGATTCCTTCACCACCTTTGAATCATCCCACCTTTTTTCCTTAAATAGCTTCTTCATACTTCTGAACATTGGAGAAGATGGGTTATGTTGAATGCAGAAATGAGAGCAGCATTGAATGAATAAGATCATTTGAGTTTTCTGTCGTTGAAGTCTAGGTCTTTTTGGTTTGTCTCGAGCTACTGCATCACATTTAGAGAGGAGGATGAGCTGTGTAAAAAGGTGTTTCTCATTTGGCTCATCACAGCTTTGAAAGTCTTGCAGTGCTGCTTATTAAAATGGTGACTGGTATAAGTCTGCATAATGATGGCTCAAGCACAAATGTCATTTGTATGCTAGTCACATAAATAGAGTTTTCATCTAACAAGTCATGGTCTCTCTATCTACATTTATCTGTCATTAGTTGCAGACAAATTCTTCATAGGTTTGTCTATCAGTTCAACTTCTGTAAGAATGATTTTTTTGTTGCAAGTAGCAAACAAACTCTGAATGGCACAGATAAGGTTGAACTAACTAAGAGACAAATTCTTCTTTGTCAGCCTCAATTCCTCTGGGAGATTTGTTTGTAGATCGATCCTTTGTGAATGTTCTTTGTCTATTGTAAATAACAAATCATCTCTAGATGGCGCTAACAAAGATAGACTGATCAATTGACAAATATCTCCTTCTATACTAATAGACGAAGTGGGATAAGCTTCCTTTGTTGTTGGTCATCTGTTGGAGGTGACATACGAAGTTCACTCAGTCTTACACTAATAGACAAAGTATGATTTTCTTCTTTTATTCCTTGTTGTCTATTGAAAGTGCCAGACAAAGCTAACTTTAACTTGCTCAAAAAGTGTAATATTCATTTGGTGTAAGCGATAGGCAAATTATGGTTTGCTTTGTCATGGATAGAATACTTTGCACATTGCATTTGTCTGTTATAAGTTGTAAACAATCATGCTTTTGTCTGTTAAAGCCTATTTTGATCCAAGCAGCACTTTGGTTGCTCAACTTTGTCTATGCATAATGTGTAACTTTTACTTCGTCTTCGGCTTTGAATGATCCTTTGTCTGTCGTAACAGACGATCTTTGATCTGTAGATGAGATGAAGATCTTCAACTGCTTTGCACACTTTGAGCAACATAAGGGGTTTGTTCTTGTAACTTCCTTGGTTATTCAATCTTGATTTGTTTATTTTGGCTCAGCTGAAGTTGCAGTCCCTTCTATATTCGTATTGTCATTTTTATCCTCAGACTAATTCAATCTTCTTACTTTGTGTATGGTTGTCTGGGCGGCAATTTCCTTGTCTTTCTTCATTTGTTTGCTAAGCCGTTGAATTGCTTCTTCATCCTTGTACATTGTCTTAGATAAACTTTGATCAGATTAAGTATAAGTGGTCTAAATTTCTTAAACACAATTTAAGCTCTCTAATCATGGTATCTTCTTTAACTTCTTATTTTGCATTTTTCAGTTGACATTTTCTTATTGAGGTTGACAAATAATGTAAACTCGTTGTAGCACATCTTCGAAGCCTTGTTTATCTCCTATTGTGGTTATTCATGGAAGCATTTAAAGCAACCTTCTATGTTGCTTGTCTCCAAACCTTCTGTTTTCTTCTTTTCTTCCATAATTTTCATCAGTTCAACTCCTTTGGAATGTAGTAGATTGTTGTGGCAATTTGTTACAGATGATCATTATACTACACTTAAACTTTTCTGCACTTGCTACTTTGTTAGCTTTCATATATATAATATTAGAATGTATTTTATCCTTATGTAATTGTAGTATATTGTAAAGAAAGGATAATATACATTTCTAGTGAATATATAATATGAAAACTTAATCAATTATGGTGCTCAATATGATTTAGCAAATTTTTGTAGTAAAAATTAATTTATAATGTGTGTACCATAAAGTGAAGACTGTATGCTTGTTTAATTATACATTCATGATTAAGTATTTATATTAATTAATTATTATCAATTCATAATTATACTTAAGATTGTTAGAGATTTAAGCATATAAGTTTTTTCTCTTTAATATAAGTTTTGTTGTCATCAAAATTATATATAATAATGCTGACATCAGTCAATTATGTGACAAGAGTCACAAAGTTGTGTTTGAACTATCTGCATGTAATGTATTTAGTACGAACAATGATCTACTATTTAGTGGAAAAAAACATGAAAATATCTATCTAGTACAACTAGATGATATTGTTAGCAAATGCTTAATTGTAGTCAAAGATGATCCATGGTTATTGCATAAAAGGATGGGACATATCAATATGTCAAATATTAGATCTTTGTGGAAAACGGATATTGTGATTGTTCTACTAAAATTAAATCATTACAAAAATCAAATATGCAAATCCTGTCAATTGTTAAAACAAACCAAAGTATCTTTCCATCCTAAAAATAAAGTATTTGCATCCAGACCCTTGGAACTATTGCATATGGATCTATTTGGACCATCAGACATTATCAACCTTGGAGGAAAAAGATATATATATATATGTGTGTGTGTGTGTGTGTGTGTGTGTGTGTGTGTAATAATGGATGACTACTCTAGATTTACATGGATGATTTTCTTGACTAGCAAAGATGAAGCATTTTCAATATTTTGTACATTTTCAAATCTAGTTCAAAATGAGAAACAAATATCGATTGTATCCATCCACAGTGATCATGGTGGTGAATTCGAGAACACAAAATTTATTAATTTTTATGATGAAAAAGGATTCATCGTAATTTCTCATATCCCAGAACTCCTCAACAAAATGGAGTTGTGAAAAAAAAGAATTGGACAATTCAAGAAATGAAAGGAACTGTGTTGAATAAAAAGAAATTGTCCAAAAGATTCTGGGGAGAAGCAGTTAGGATAGCTTGCCATGTGTTAAATAGGGTTACCATAAGAGCAATCTTAAAAAAATCTCATATGAGCTTTAGAAAGGAAGAAAACCAAACATTTCATATCTTCGTTCCTTTAGATGCTCATGCTCTGTGTTGAACAATGGAAAAGATAACCTTAGAAAGTTTTATCCAAAAAGTGATGAAGCTATCTTTCTTGGTTACTCTTCCAATAGTAGGGCATTTAGAGTTTACATTAAGAAAACACAAGTTGTTGATATTGAATTTGATGAAGCAAATGTAATCTCGAGAAAGAAGTGTGATAGTAATGTAGATGAAGCTATAACAAATATGAAAAAGCTCAAACTAAATGATTAAGAGGATGGCACAAACTTTGAAGACATACAAAGTTCAAAAAACGAAGAGGAGGAAAGAGTAGGCAATGTTCCCTATCAACCTTCTACTGATTTGAAATTTATTATTGCTCATCCTAGAAAATAAATTATAGGTATTGTCTATGATGGTTTCAAAACATAAAGGTCTATACAAAATGTCTGTAATCATTATGCTTTTATCTCTATAATTGAACCAACTAGCATTGATCAAGCTTTATATGATGAAAATTGGATTATAGCAATGCAAAAAGAGCTTAACCAATTTGAAAAGAATAAAGTATGAGAATTAGTTCCAAAACTAGAAAATGTCGATGTAATTGGATTTAAATAGGTATTCAGAAACAAACTAGATGAGAGTGGGTTAGTTGTAAGAAAAAAGACATAGTTAGTTATTAAGGGGTACTCTCAAGAAAAAGGAATTGACTTCGAAGAGTCATATGCCCCAATAGCTAAATTAGAAGCCATTAGAATACTACTCACTTTTGCATCCTATAAGAATTTCAAGTTATTTTAGATGGATGTAAAGAGTATTTCTAAATGGATATTTAAGTGAGAAGTATATATAGGGTAACCTTCTAGTTTCAAAAATGATGATCAACCAGATAATGTCTTTAAGCTCACCAAAGCACTATATGGTTTGAGACAAGCTCCAAGAGCTTGGTATGAAAGACTGAGCAAATGCTTAAGTAATCATAAATTCAAAACAGGAAAGGTCGATAGTACCTTATTTATCAAAAACATTGACAGTGATATCTTGATAGTTTAAATTTATGTGAATGACATTATATTTGGAGCTAATGATGAAAAACTCTATCAAGATTTCTCAAAATCATGTAGGCTGAATTTGAAATGAGTATGATGGGAGAATTGAACTACTTCCTTGGATTGCAAATCAAGCAAAAAGATGATAGAAATTACATTTGTTAATCCAAATATACTAGAGAAATGTTGAAAAAGTTCAAAGTGGAAGATATTAAGGCAACAAGCACTCCATTGAATAAATCAACAAGGCTAGATAAAGACAACAAGAGTAAAGTTGTAGATTAAAAATAATATAAAAGTATGATTGGATCTCTCCTTTATCTCACTGCATCTAGACCAGATATTCTCTTTAGTATATGCTTATGTGCTAAATTTTAGTCCAGTCCTAGGGAGTCTCATCTTATTGTAGTTAAATGAATTTTTAAGTATCTAGTTGATATACCGAATCTGGGACTCTATTATTCCAAGGGAACTGGTTTTGAACTCATTGGATATTTAGGTGCTGATTTTAGAGGATAAAAACTTGATAGAAGAGGCACTAGTGGAACCTGTCAATTCCTAAGAAATAGTCTATTATCATGGTTCTCTAGAAAACAAACTAGTGTTGCTCTCTCTACAGCAAAAGCTGAATATATAGTAGCTGGAAGTTGTTGTGCTTAATTATTGTAGATGAAACAATAGTTTCTTAACTATGGACTAAGCTATAGAGACATACATATTAAATGTGATAATATTTGTGTCATATGCTTAACAAAGAATCCTATCCTACACTTGAGAACTAAGCACATAGAAATTAGGTACTACTTTATTAGAGATCATGTAGAAAAGTATGATATATATTTAGAATATGTGCCCACAAATGCTCAACTTATTGATATTTTTACTAAGTCATTGCCATTAGACACCTTCTGCAATATTAGAGGAGAACTATGCATGACAAATATAATGATTTGAGAATGAAATCTTTAATGTTTCTATGCCTAAAATTGCAATGTTGAATATGCTCTTATTAAACTAAACTTCATCTTAGAGGAAGTAAGTTACCCTTATATAGTGCCTTATTTACAGTTTGTCTGAATTTTGATTTCTAAGGTTAAGCACATCTCATTTTCTTGCTAGAATCAATTTACAACTATTAATATCACACCAAACTCTATTTTTAGCATGAGTTATTCTTTCTTTACTAAAATATTATATCAACTACCTCATATGGCTCACACATTTGGTCTATTTTAACTCACAACTGGTAGTTCTTCTCTGCACCACAATGATGAAAAAACCCTAAGAAGGGCATTTAGAAAGAAGATGTAGTAGGAAAACCATTGTATGGTGGAAATAGAAGCACCAAGGGAAGTTTTCTCACTTCTCTACTTGGGATGATATTAGACAAAGCTCTAGATCACCTTTACTGTTAGAAGTATTTCTCTTCAAGATATGACTTTCAAGAATATAATCTATATCTCAACTACTTGTGCCCCTGGACCCAACTTCATCATTAGCTAAGGCCCTTGAAAAGAGGGGAAAGGAGGCTCCCATTGCCTTTTTATCATCTCCTTCCCCTCTTTGCTTCCTTGAAACTTTGTATCACTCACTATAATGCAAAGTTCTCCTCTTCTTACCTCCCCTCGTCCGCAGTCTCACACACAACTTCTCTTGCCCTTACAAAGTAGACTAAGTTGTTTTTATCATTATCTGTAACTTTACTTGTACTGAAATAAAATGAAATATTTTCATTATTCTCTGGCTACTTCTCTTTGTATGTGTGTCTTACTAGGCATGGATATTTCTTTTTTCTTATAACAAAAAGGGAGAGAAAACTATGAAAATTATCTCAAAAAGGAAATGTAAACATGCATAATCTTTAAATAATCAAAGGGAAAATATCTACAAGGGAAATATTAGAAGATCAACTTAAGGAATAATTAAACTTTGTAAACATCTTTAAATAATCACGGGGAGAATATATATATATATATATATATAAGGAAAATATCAGAAGATAGCAACTTGAGGAATGATTAAAATTTGAAAACATTTTTAGACTGCATACATTCATGGGAGAGATTATCTTTTATGAGATAATTTTTAATCAAGTTTTATCATTATCAAAAAGGGGGAGAATGTTGGTATAAATGCATAGTTTCATTGACAAGCAAAACTTGATTAAAGATTATGTATTGATGGTTATTGCAAAGATTTTAGTATGCAAAAATCAAGTTGTAGGTCTTACAAAAATAAGCACAGAAAATATATTCCATGGTGTTAAGGCTTGGATATCTAAAGAAGCAAAAAACGAAGTGCCGTTATAGACAAAGCACTCAGCTATTTCCATTCTGTCAAATTGAAAAATTATATCTGATGGATGTAAAGCAGTGTGCACACCATAGACTTCATCTATCATAAGCAAGCCATAGTTAAGCCAACGGTCATCTGTTGATAATAGACAATGTAGAGAATTAACAATCTTCCAGCGGAGCAATGAAAGGTAGTATGACAGAGCAAAGACTTCGTGAACCAATGACCATCTATTGTGAATAGACAAAGTGGAGAAGTGAAGGTTGTATGGAAGAGCAAAAAGGTTCATCCAATGGGCAATGGCATCTGTCTATTCAACTAAGCTCATCAACTATCTACAACAGACAACCCATCAAATGAAGCAATGAAGGAAATCCATCTGCGCTCCAACATACTGTTTGTTACTTACAATAGATAACTCAACAGATGAAGTATTGAAGAAACAAGTCATCTGTGCTTCTACAGTTCAATAGACAAACCACATGATAAAGCACTTGAAGGGATAATTCGTCTATTAGCACTTAAAAAGATGATTTGTCGGCTACTTATAAAAGATAAATCAGAAGATGAAGGAACCTTATCTTATGAACAACTGGACAGATACTCCATCTGTCATAAGTAAAAGTTGAGCAATGATCAGGCCAAATCATTGGTCTTCGCTTCTTCGCTTAGCATTAATAATGCTCTTTCCATATTTATAAAAAAGTCAGCCACTGCAGAAATACCTCGACCAGAGCTTATTAAGAAATGAGAAATCATCTTCTCCAAGGTCGACGTTATAGGCATTTTAACAGATAAGGATTAAGTAGAACTCAAAGAATTCAAAATATGCTAATCGTAACAATCTTCTATCATTAATGGAGCTCACTTACCACCAATGACTAGAATTTAAAGTAGCTATAAATGAAGCATCATTGGAGTAGGAGGAAGTAACTAAGTATTGAGAAAATTATTTAAATTCTCTTGAGAGCATTTATTGATTAGAGCCAAACCTTTTGCTATTCTTTAAGAGTCAAGGGCCTTGCATTCAAATCTTCCTCCACTTTCTTTGAAGGCTCACAACACCTTTTGGAAGATCATTTACTTCTGTATTTAATTTTCAGAAACCTTCCCTTATGCTTACTGAGAAATACCTATGCTTCAACTTCTTATATTCATTCTTTGTAAATTTCTTGAGCTAGTGGTTAAGACTAGACTCAAGAAGAGTTGTGACAATCCGAGTGTAGACAATAGCTATTTATTCATGGCTCCTAGAGCTAGAATCTAGAAGAATGCTGGGAGCACTATTTCATGCCCCTTAAAGATGGAATCTAAAAGAGTGCTGGGAGCACTACTGTATTTCTGCTATTGGGAATAGTGGAACCCAAGACACTAAAAGAAAAGTATTTTTGGAAGAGTGGAGTTAGGTATTTACTTGAACCGCTATACAAGTCATTGTGTCTTATTCATTTGTGCAATTGTTGATTGAGTGATTGATTGTTAGAGGAATAATTAATCCAAAAGGGTTTGAAAAATAATTTTTTTAAGTACCCAATTTACTCCTCCTCTCTTAGGTTTTTGCCTAATCTTCATGACCAACAGGGAGAGGCTGATGGAGCATTTTATCTTGTTCCACCTACTGCATGATGCATAATAACACGTGCACATGCGACCCTAGTTCCTTGACTATTTGAAAATTTTTCCCCATAATTCTACCTAATGAATATAATATACATAGTATTAATCATGTTCTTCATAATTTTATTAATTTATCTTGCTAATTTCTCCAAAATTTAAAGAAACAAACATGTATTGTTCATTTCTAGTTGTAGAAACACATTTATACATACCACAAAATTTCACAAAGGGTCCCAAAATACAAAACCCATCCTAACCATCCATTTTCGCTCGCCAAACTGGCAACCAAATGTTGGCACTTTAAAAACTTGCTTGGGCTGCTAACACTAGGCCAGGCCCGATCATTTGCCCACTGGGCTCGCCAACCACTTAGGCTTATATGTTCATGGGCTTGGCCCACTAGACACCACCTCATGGGCACTCCCTCTAGGCTAGGCTTACGGGGACACTAGGCACTAGGCTCTAAAGCTAGGCCTAGTCATCTAGGCTTGTTCTCGCACTTGGCTTGTGTTGGTCCCTTAAGGTAGCTCAAGGAAGGGGGTAAATTGAACTTTTCAAAAATTTTGCCCAGGAATGAAACTTTATGCAAATAGATAATGGAAATTCAAACTAACACAGAAGATAGTTTGTTTTATAGTGGTTTAGTCCAAGCAAGTTTCCTACTCCACTTCTCTGAATCAGATACTCTTATTGCACTAAGTTCCATTAATACATGTTTGAATCAAACACAAGTTGGTTTTCAGAGCTCACTAACTAACTCTTACACTTTTAATAGTTTTTCTTACTTGCTTAACACAATACACATAAACAACAAGCTCCTTGCTTACTGAAATAGAAAATAGTAATGAAACTTGTACAGAAATATGCCTCTTACTTAAGCTATTTGTGTATAAAAATAATTTAAAACAATAAACGATATAACAATTAAGAACAAAGATTTCAAACTCCTTGAAGTTTGTTGTAGATGACTCTTTGACTTGTAGTTTCAAAGTTTGGTGCAGATGGAGTTGAAAACATGGAAGAAAAACTTTGATTGCTCTTGTAAATGCTCTTTAATTCACTTAACTAACTCTTCCAGCAATTTGAATCCTCTATTTATACTCTTAGAAGAACATTTTAACTATTAATTGTTATTTTTGCTAATTTTTTTACTCTTTTAGATTATGTTTTCTACACTCCACATAATCTGCCTTGCGAGTATGTGTCGAACATCTGAAGTTTATCTTTAGACCTTCTGAAAATTGGATGCTTTGTTAGTTACCATTGCTGTATTAAATTTTAGAACTCCGAAGCTCTCTTTCAGAATTTCTAAACCTTGGCTTAAATGGAACTGTGTTCTAACGATGCATTTCAAAACATCTGAAGGTAGTCATTCAAGCTTTAAAGTTCCTTTTGGCGACTGAGATATTCAACTACTTTCAACAACTATATTTTTTTTTATCTCTGAAGCTTGTGTTTTTCATCTGAAATCTCTTCTGAAAGACTTTCTTACTCTGAACTAATTTCTAATTGATCCTCCTGACCACTGAAGCATAGAATTCTTTCCCTAAACTTGTTCTAGAGCTTTCAAACATGTCTTATATACGTTTAGGCTTGTCTTTAAGACCTTTTGATGGCTTTTAAATCTTTTGAACTGGTTTCACTCTATTTTAAAAATATCCTAATGCATATGAAATCCCTTTTTTAGTTCAAATTCATTATTCTTTGAGCATTTACTTGCTTTTCTTTCTCTAAAATCTTAAATGTGATGAGTTTCAACTTGATATAGCCTTGTTTATGCTATTCATCACTCTGAAGTTACTTCCTAGGTATAATTTACTTAATGCATTTATTTATTTCTACATCACTTAGGAATGTAACTCGTTCGTATCTTAACTTTTTACTCATATATTTGCTCATCATCAAAACTTAGCTACTAATTAACATTTATCATAAAAATCAAGCTAATAAAAGGGGTAGACTTAACAGATTGCTATAGGTTGGGCTTGACCCCTAAGGCGCAATTCTAAGCAGCAAAGTCATCAAGGACTTGTGTCCCATACATTCTAATGATTGGATTTTTGAGAAAATTTGACTTTTTTGTGATTTTTCAAATTTTTAAACTTTAAAAATTATATCCTAAGGCGATAATGATATGCAATAATCATCTAGTGTGTTCCATGCAATTTATGGTTCAAAATCACTAGATTTGATGACTTTTCTGTATTCTAAAAATCATCAATTTTCATCCTCTAATCAACATAATCTAAATTAGAAATTGTTACCTTAAAATAATACCATCATGAAGAAGACATTCAACTGTTTAGATCTTGAAAATGCACAAAATCTCGCATAGAATTATTTTCATCTAGTTAGAAAAATTCAAGGGATGCTACCTGTGGGAACAGCATCCGTGAGTAACATATGTTTCCTTTTTTTAATTCATATTTACATATACACTGTATATTTCCTTAATCCGAATTATAGGATTCATTCTATGTCATGAAAGGATCATCTTAAGATGTATCTGCAATATTAAAATTTTTTAAATACATACAATTCTAATTAAAATTTTATTTTAAATGGATAAAAAAATTTCATTATTTAAATAGTCATTTCGCCACAATATCCTATCAAAATCATATTGTATATAAATACATGTATAAACAAATACACTCAATGGACCTGACCTTCAAAATATCATGCATATTATTGGTATTTGTTAGGAATAAGATAAAATCCATGGTAGAAAATTAAACCATGGGCCCCGCTGAACCAGGTAGGCTCTAGTTTCCCAAATTGCCCCTTTAGAGGAGGTTAGCATCCCTAAATTATCCCTTGGGATGAGGTGGGCATCCCTAAATTGCCCCTTGAGGTGAAGGCGGGCTCTAATTTCCCAAATTACCCCTTGGGAGGAGATGAGCATCCCTAAATTGCCCCTTGAGAGGAGGTGGGCATCCCTAAATTGCCCCTTGAGGTGAAGGTGGGCTCTAGTTTCCCCAAACTACCCCTTGGGAGGAGGTGAGCATCCCTAAATTGCCCCTTGGGAGGAGGTGGGCATCTCTAAATTGCCCCTTGAGGTGAAGGTAGGCTCTAGTTTCCCAAATTATCCCTTGGGAGGAGGTGAGCATCCCTAAATTGCCCTTGGAGGTGAAGGTGGGCTCTAGTTTTCCAAATTATCCCTTGGGAGGAGGTGAGCATCCCTAAATTGCCTCTTGGGAGGAGGTGGGTATTTCTAGATTGCCCTTGGAGGTGAAGGTAGGCTCCAAGCTTATAAATACTACTTCCTCTCCTTAAGGGAAGAGATTTTTGGGGGGAGGAGAGGACTTTGGAAGAAGAATTCTCTTGGAACCTGGAGGAGGAGCATGAGGGATCTTCAAGAGGCAGGTGCCTCACTTGACACTGGTGGCCTTTAGCCACTGGTAATCTCTCTAGTGCCTAGGGCACTCTGCCATGGCCCCACCATGGTACACATATGGGTCCCACCCATGCTGTGGTAATGGTGGGTCCCGTATGGCCAATGGACAATAGGATAATACTAAATTAGACATTCCAAACACATTAAAACCTACTTAAACCCTGTAATGACCCCATAAATTAGAAAATTAATGACATTATCTTAAATTAACCCAGAGCTATCATTAGCACTAATCACTATCATTAGTGTTAATCATGATTAGGCTTAATTAACTCAAAGTGTAATTAGGCTTAATTCATGTAGTCTGGATCTTCGATCTCTCACAGTATAAACGATAGAGATCACCCGCTTGCAGTTTTCCACGGGATATTAGAAAATGCCACTCACCAACTCATTCAAAAGCCCAAGTCTAGGATCGAGTCACTCAGTCATGACTCACCAAGTCACTGAGTCATGACTTGCTAAGTCAAACCTTAGCAAACATCACTCACTAACCTATTCAAAAGCCTAAGTCTAGGACCGAGTCACTGAGTCATGACTCACTGAGTCAAACCTTAGCATATACCATTCATCAAAACAGCTAAACCCAGTCAACCTGGCCCACTCTTCCTAAGCTTCTCATGGGCAATTGAGAGAGCCGAGCTAAACCTAGTTAACTTTGCCCACTCTTCCTAAGCTTCTTATGGGCAATGTGAGAAAGTTTAACCAAACCTAGGTCATTTGTTTTCTTTTGATCTCTTTCAGGTCTAAACATAATAGAGATCACCCAGTCCTGAATCCTTCCGGGATATGCCAATTAGGTCACAAAACATCTACTGTCTCTATGATTTCTTATAGTTTAAACAATAGAAAGCACTCGGTCTTGATTTTACCCGAGACAAACCAATCGGATCAAAACACTCATTTTCTAGTTGACTAGTGTCTAGCAACCCAGTCTAGAACTGTGTCATCCCATCTGCCCATTGACTTAAGGCAATCTCCTAAATATCAAGTCATTGTAATATGCTCGGCGATCCCAAAGATAGCACACATCTATTTTGAGAGAGAGTGTGTGTTTTATTTTTAAATTTATAAGATGCATTGTACTTTTCCTTTTAATCAAGGGTTTTCTTTCATTGGGGAGATGTTATCAGGATCACTTGTGGTCTGGGATGTGAACATACAATTTTTCTGATGTACGCAGTAAGTGTAATCAATTAAGGATAATCAATAAAAATGAAATTTTTTTTGATTCATTCAAAAGATGACAAATCTTGGGCTGTTGTTCCATTTTTTATTTTCTCTTTTTTTCATCCTTGTTATAGTATTTAATGCATTTTTCTAACATTAAAAATTTCATTTATACTGTTTATCTATCCATCTGCACAACATGCATGCTTTCATATATCTTAGCTAAAATACAACATGCATGCATCGAAATAAAAATTTGTTCTAGTATAATTATCACATATATACATCTATCTACTTACATAACTAAAGATCCATAAAAGAAAAGGTAAAAATGATTGCTTCTCCTTCTACTCCTTTCAATAATAAAATCAACTACACCAAGCTCCTTTCTTCCCTGCCTCCTCTGATTTCTCCCACTTATAATAGGGAAAAAGCCTTGATCATTCAACCACAAAAAATGTGGTTGCCCATGCATGTGTTAAAGCCACCTGCGCTAATTAACAAACGACTGATATAATTTTAGAAAAGCTATTTTAATCCGTTGAAGTTAAATAATTATCCTTTGAAAACTTATTAGATGTAATTTCATTAAAAGTAATTTCCAAAAATTGATATTTTAGTATTTTCAAAATATTTTTATTAAACATATGTGTTTTTATAAATAGTTGAAAAACTATTAGTAAAATTTCAATTATAAATAAAATGTGTAGGTATATTTACAAACCCTAATATACCATAGCATATAAATACAAACTCTAATATACAATAGTATGATAAATAAAGTCTAATAATGTTGATTTAAGAAAATAGAAAATTAATTAAAAAGATAAAAATAAATACTCAAAATTAAGAGATAGAAATATATGATTTAAAAATAAAAATAATTTAAAGGTAGAAAAAAGAAAGCATTATAATGCACACCTATTGAACCAAACAGATGCATACGCTCGTCATAAAGATTCGCTCATAGCAGTTATCCATAACATTATAAAGTGTGATTATAATTTTTAAATGACAAAAATATTCCCCTTAAGGATATAAATATATTTTCTAAAATCGTCAGTAAAGATTTCAAAATGTTGAACATGAAAATGTCATTGTTTTCATTTTGAATTGCATCACTTTTCAGGATGAATAATAGAAAAAAAGGGAGTGAAAGTATATTTTGTAGTTTGTAAAGAGATATTTACGTTATTTAAAAAGTTTAATTTCACTTTTTATTATCACAAATAGCCGTTTTGGTTATTTGACAGAGCGTGGCATCCGTGGCATGATTAAAACAGATGTGCAAAACCTCAAGAATACGCTAGCAAATATCAAAATCATGAACATCAAGTGAAATTTGTTCAAATCTCAATTGTAGACATGAAAATTACACGTGTGTGAAAAAATGGCGAGTAATCTTGGTTCGGCGGGAGCGAACCCATGTGAAAAAATGGCGAGTAATCTTGGATGGGTGGGAGGCAACCCATGTGACATGGTGGGTCCCTGCAAATAGGTTTTGCCGCCGTACCTGCGCATTCTGCGGCATCCAACGGAATAAAACAGGGGCTGGCGTGGGAATGAACAAAGGCTCTGTGGCCTCCCATGTCGGTGCTGCCAATTGCAAAAGTTAAAAGTTCGTAGTCGAGTACGCTAAGTTGCGCATGCGGGCATGCGAAAACTTGAGAACCGCTGCTCCTGCCAAAAGCCCACTTCGACGCGCAATGGATGCATCCATCCACGCGCCTTGTGGGAGGTACAGTGGGCCATAGTCACGTGACAACGCCAGTAAAAAAGACAACAACGACAACGGGGTGAAGGTAATATAAATGAATATAATAATAATATAATGGTACTTCTACACCTGTGTATGGTTCGACCATACAATCATACTTTACATCAATCATTACACTTTTATTCATGGATCATATATTATTCTTGTTAAACCTTTTCCGGGCACTTTACGCCGCATTATCGCTGGCTCTCCATTATACCGCATTTAATATTATCTATATTATTAATTTTTTTTATAAAAAATCATTTATTTTATTTTTTTTATTTTATTTCTAATTATTATCCCTTATTATATCACACTATTTCTTCTTTCATTTTTTTATAATTTTTCTTGTCTCTTTTCTATTTTCTCCAACAGACCATACATGATGAAAATTAACTTTTAAAAATATTATGGCTATCTAAGTAGTAATTTCTGATTTTGTGCCAAGCTAAGAATAACATAATGACAATATTAAGAAATTCATGAAGTTCTGGTACATTACATGAGCATTGTTGGACTTTTTTCAGTTTTCTTTTTATATTATTTACAAGTTATTGACTTTAGAATCTGTTTGAAAAATAGAAAAAAGTATCAATAAGAGGAAAAAGTAATGAAAGAAAAAAAATGATGTAATATAAAGAAGATAATGATTATAAATAAAGTAAAAAATTACAAAGATATACTTTTGTATGAAAATATGAAAAATAATAATTAATAATAAAATTAATAATAAAAAATAAAATTATTCAATAATTTAAGTGTCATATCATTTAAAAAAACTGTCCTTCCAAAGCGCATATCATAACAAAAATAATCATTTTTAACAAAACAAGCAATTCATTGATACTGGTTTAGATTTTATTGCAAACATTTAGCAACGAAATGGTTTCTTTGCTAAAAATAAAAATTATTGTAGTGAGCCCTGGCTAAGTAGTTGAGAGTAGGAAAGGAAATGGAAACCAAATTTAAATAACATTAATAAATTAGAAAATAATATTAGTTATAGATATAATAAGAAAAAATGTATAAAATTAAAGATAAAAAATGAAATAATAATAATGAGGGTGGCAATTAAAAACATAAATACTAAAAGAGTAAAATTTGTTAGGAAATATGCAGTAAATATATAGTAACATATTCAACCTTAAACCTTCAAATGAATGAAGGATGTGCCTGGTTTTAATCTCTTTTAACTTTTAACATATTTACAACCATTTTTACCGTTCATTTTTCAATTTGTGAATTAGGCAGCTAAGATTCCGTTATCATTTGTCATTTTCAGTCGCTTAGATCTGCACGAGATTGCTGTTTTGATCGAAGGTAAAAAGACGCGGTAATAACAAGCAAAAGGAAAAAGCAGGAGAGTGTCAGAAAAGGTTACACCAAGTGCAGGACGAAACAAGTCACGGGCATTCCTCTTCTCCAAGCGCTCTCGCACGCACACCCACCAACGAAACAAAACCAAACAAGCTAGTTCGAAAACCCTCCGCACCCAGAACAAAGACAAAACTTTACAGACCTAAACCCAAAACCAATACAAAAGCTATACCGAGAATCAGGTGCAGAGCTCACGAGCAACTCCCAACTTGGAATTGGGCAAGTCGAACACCACCCTATGATTCTGCTGCTGCATGCTTGCAATCACATTCAACACCGAATTCACGTTCAACGGCGCCGGTGCCATCGCCAAACACGATATACTCCCAGCCGTGCTACGAATCATCACGTTATCTGGAGGCAGTATGAAGCTCATCCCTGTGAAGTGAAACGTCACCGTTGGCACCCTCACAGGCCCGTTATAGCACGTTTCAAACCCACCCAATGACGTCGGCATTCGGTTCACCCTCCTCCGGAACACGTCCCTCACCGCCACGTAAGCCGGCGCCACGAGCCTCGTGATCATGGTCCCCGAGTCGACGACGGTCCCTGCGCCGGAGGCAGGATCGAAGAGCGGGACAGGGACGAATTTTCGGCCGACGGAGATGCCGGTCATGTTGACGAAGTAGAGGGAAGGGCGGCGTGGGTGTTTGAGAAGTGGGGTGTATTGCATTCGCTTGGGCAGGGTGGGGAGAATGCCGAGCTTGAGCGAGCCGGTGAAGTTGAGGGACTTGATGCTGGGGAGGCAGTAGGAGAAGGTGGAGTGGTAGAGATTGTGGGTCTGGGAGAGGAGCGACAACGACCCACGGCCAAGGCCAATCAGACCCTGCGGAGGAACGGAGCTGCCCGTCACTTCCTTCAGGCATCCAAAGGCGTAGTTGGGGACGACGTCGTTGGCAAGCTTCAAGCTGTCGCGTGAGAGGTTGGCTATGGCGGTGGAAGTGCCGTAGGTGAACTTGAAAGTGCAGGCAGCGCCGTTGCATGCTGAGTTAGGAACCTGCGCACGGCGGCTCCGTTTAGCAGAGAGAGAGAGAGAGAGAGAGAGAGAGAGAGAGAGAGCAATGTGTACCTGGTTGCACTGAGGGGCCTTGCAGCCGAGAGTCTTGAAGGTGGCGGACTTGGGGTAGTCAAAGACGCTGGGAGGGCAGCCAATGCAGCCGGCACAGGGTATCCAGGCGGCATCGTTGCTGATGTCGAGGGCCATGAGCATCTGCTGAGGCGGCCACCCGACGTGAGCCCGGAGAATGTAGTTGGTGCTCTGCAACATCTGCAGTCCGGAACCGATGGGCACGATCGTCTTCCCCGCTCTCAAGCTTGTCAAGTACAAGAGCCTGGCCTTGTCCGCAGCGTCCATCTCCAGCACCGTTTCTTCCCATGTCTTAGATGCAGACCGGAAGGGCGAGCACGGCCCGTTGAGGTGCATGATGGTGAGCGTCGAGCCGCGCTGCCATGCAGCGCACGGCGGGTCTATAGCGTGGGCCCACAATAGGACGAGCATGAAGAGGGTGGAGCGAAGTAGAAAAGGCATCAAAGCCATTTTGAAGGAGAGGGCCGTGTGGTGGTGTTTTGTATGAAGGGTGAGTGTATACATATATAGAGAAAGAGGGATGGGTTTAGTCCATTTCGCTTTTGTACTGTTGAACTTGTGATTGGTCTGTCGTTTATGGATTTAGAAGGGATGAGATGGTTTGCTTTCCTTTTTCTTTTTCTTGCGTTTCACGACTACTTGTAGCTTTAGATCCGTGTACACCGTTGCTGATTGCCTTTTCTGTATGGGGCGGGGGGGGCCTTGTTTTTTTACCGGACACTCACGGGACGCTTGAGCGTGTTATTAGAGGGGTGAAGGATAGAACCGTTGGTGGAATTATTACAGAATGGCCCACTGGGTGGCCAGGGTTAATGATGATGATTCAAGAGTACTCTGGATTCTGCGGACGTTTTCAGATTGCTAGCAGTGTATTTGCGTGATATTGTACATGGCGAAGCTTCATTTCGCCTTCCTGCGTTTCGCATTTCATGCCAGTGACTTCAAACGAAACTGAGATAGCTTTGTTCTGCCTTCTAAGTTGAACATGGGGTCTACTAAAATGATTGATGAAAGAGAAGGATTTTCATTAGAATTACAAAGATTACAAATTCATAAGTATGATTATAGTCTCTAAAGGTAATTCTCCTAAGATCTGCAATGATTTAGATAAAACATAATATATACAAAATGCATGAATAAAGGACAAATAAATTTATAGTAATTATTCGAATCATTTATTATATCATCCGTTGTCAAATATCTAATCATAATAAATATTCTAAGGGAAATACTCTTTTAAGTTCTCTAGTTCCTTTCTCCCATGTCTTCAGATTTACCTTATAACCATGATCTAATGACTATCAAATTCAGCAATATTTATGAAAAATAAAGAGGGAAATGGGTTCAAAGAACCCACTAAGTAGGATAGTCGTATGTAATTTCAACATGCATCATAAAATTTAGTTCACATGGTCAATCTTATATAAATTTTTAATATGAACTTAAAGCATATGATCAATTTAATTATCGAATCAAGTACATCTCACTATTCCAAACCGATCCAATCTGATCATTCCATCCAACTCATCTAATTCATTCATTTTAATCTTGTCATGATTGGGTCCAAAAATGAAATAATAAATGCAATTTCAAATTTGAAGACAAGTTTCCCAAAATCTATTGTACTCTGGATGTGATATAACATTAAAAAATATCCAAACACACTCATAAATAAAAGGAAATATACTAATTTATTCCAATAATATATTAATGAATTACATCCGCTCAAAAGTTTTGTAAATATAAAATGAAATAAAATAAGATTTCCATCATCTACCTAGTCCATAATCTATTGCTTATGAACTGCATCATCTGAAATAAATAATTAAGGTATAAGTTCACAAAAACTAAGTAGGAATAATGTACTTAGATCATGACATATCACACACTAAATCAAGTACATTGCCAACATCATCAACCACTCTTGATTATTTGATTATCTAGCCTAATTGAAAACACGCACTATTATGTTTTCATACTTAGACCACCGTACACATTAGTAAAGTGGGTTATAAAATTACACTGGGGAGACACAATTGTGTCTAAATACGCTCTCCACATCTACACGCTGGTCAGCTAACTTAATTTGAAACACACACTATTAAGTTTTTACACTTAGATCATCAATAAGCCATAAATCACACTAGAAAGGTATAATCGCATCCCAGCACAAGGCCCACATCCATATACTAATATAATGAGTCATAGCAACACACTAAGAAGGCAAAAATAACATCTCAACATATTGCTTACAAAATACCCCATAATCTAACCACTCTTTGGATGACTATAGCCTTCCATTGAGTCTAGAATATCTAAAAATATCAAAATAAACTACCTACACATTTAAAACAGACATAAAAAAAAAGTTCTCTAAATCAAAACACATTATTGGCCATCTTGCGGACCATTTGATTGGCTAGTCATCATTGCCGATAGCACTAGGCTAGCGCTTAGGCCAAATGCTTGGTGCATTGGGCCTAGTCGCTAGATGTTGTCGTTGTTTGCTCATGCCACTGGCACTTGCTGGTCTAGGCCTGGTTCTGCCAGGCCAAGTTGGCACTAGGCTTGGCGCGTTCGGCTTGGCTCTTAGCTTGGTCATTGGGTGCTAGGTTAGTTCAACGTTGGGCTTGGCCATAAGGCTAGCTCATTTACTCATAGATAGAGGGAGGCAAGAGAAAATTCCATCTATTGCAATTTCTAGCATGGTCCACTACATGGACGATTGGATTTCTCCAGTGTAGAACCCACAGTAAGGCTAGATTTCCAACGTGGTCCATCCACCCAATGGTTGTAAATTTTTAGTAAATCGATCCCATCTACACATTATTTGAGTGGACAAAAAGCATCACTCCAATCAAAATTTCTAATGGGATCCCTAACCATATGCAATCCGGCCATTCAATAGAAGCTTCATGCTATCCAAGCCATGCATGTTGCACGTCATGCAACCCATCAATTAGACACCCAACCAATTAAATATTTCCATGCAATTCTAATGTTCCATAAGTTTTAACAATGGATTTTTAAAGGGATTATCCACTAAAAATACAAAAAAAATAAATCCCATACTCAAAAACATTTTTAGGCCATTGGAATATTGAATCATAAGGACATCATCCCATTGCCCAAACTAAAGTACTATTTTCACATATCCGAATCACTTTTCAACTAACTGGATTTTCAAATGTATGGACAACATTCAATAATCCACAAATATTCAACTAATGCTTAATTTCTAGACATGAAATCCACATGAGAACTTGAATAGGAATAGCTACCATTCCATGGCTAACATCTAATCTTTAAATACAATAGCCAATCAATGGTTTCAAGCACATACCAATGTTATGACTTGCATTTCATTAAGCAACCACATCCCACATAGGCAAATCAATCCACCAACTTAATAATCATTAATTATCATCACACCCTAGTTGTTATTGCCATGGGTGAGACCCCTATCCTCGCAAATGTAGTAGCCCACCCAAATATAAATAAAATATTTATATATTCTATGCATATCAAGAAAATAAAATCTTCATTTCATGCATTCATCATACATCAATTCTCTTATTAACATTAAGATACTCATCTAGAAAATAAAAATTGATCTAAACCACTAACATATATCTTGCTTATTGGTTGTGATTTTTGAGACTAAGTATATAGTTTTGATATCAACAAAACTTATAAATGACTTGAACTTAAGCTAATAAAGTTTTGCTAAGATTATGAGTGACAAAGGAGACCTACAGAAGAGACAAGTTGGGCTACATAGGTTTGTTGGTGCCACTAGAACAATATTCTCAAGCTTTGGACTGACAAAGGAGAGTTACAAAGGATAACGCACAACTACAGAGGTTTGTAGTAATCCCTGCCTTGTTGGGTGCTCCAAGTCATGTCATCTAGAGCTCTGTAGAGCTCTCTATAAAGACCATAGTTTATGCAGGCATGGAAAGAAAAGACCTATAGAGTTCTTTAGATGCCACGATCATTTACAGAGTTTTTCTATAGAGGAGAGGTTATGTCTAATGAGGTTTGCAGCTGTAGCGATCAAAAAACTAATGTGAAATTGCACAACAGTTAGATTTCAAACGGCCCTCTTCCAAATGTTCAAAAGTCTCAGAACTTATAAATAGAAGTTCTATTGAAGAAGAAGAAGAAGATTTGTAAGGGTTATAAGAGTTAAAAATGATTTATACTATGCTGTCTCTTCTTTTAAATTTGAGAAGATATCCTTATGTGAAATTTTTAATTAAATCTAGAATAATTTGCAAGTAGTTCATGAGGGGACAAATCAAGTAAAAGAAGCTAAAATTAATTTACTTGTCCATGAGTATGAAATGTTCTACTAGGGCTGTAACCAAGTCGAGTTGGAATGGGTTGGAATCAACCCAAACCCTAACCCATTTTTAAAAATTTCAACCCTAACTCTAATCCAACCCTACATTTAAAATTTGGGTTGGGTTAGGGGTTGAAAATGGGCTGACATTTCAAGTTAAAATTAAGCTAAAAATAATATAAATTTAAAAATGGCATACAAAAATATATAAAATTTTATTAATTAATACAACAAAGTTTAAAGAGTAGTCATAAAAAGTTTAAAGAGTGGTAGCTAATCATCTCTCTTTAGTATGAATTAGGAATCTCAAATCATACACATGGTAGCTAATCATGTGCATGTATTAAGCTTAGAAAGGAAAAAATAATGAGAAAGAAGATAATCTAAATAAAAAATCAAACATCAACACAAGATTCATTGTTAGGATCCATCTCACACTAGATAAAAGAAACTTAGAACATCATAATTGGATTAAAACCAATTGAATGATTAACAAATAATGTCATGAATTCAATCTAAATGTAGATTAAAATACAAAAAGGTGAACTAAATTGAAAGATAAAGAATATTAAAATTGTAGCAGTTCTTTCCCCTTTGATCTTCTCTCCAAAAATCCTTAGACATGCACATCCTTTCTCCTTCTGCTTATGGATGTGTTTTCCTCCTTAAATAAACCTAATTAGTGTCATTTTACACTTCATATGGATTCCAAATCACCCATTGTGCAAAAATAATAATAAAAATTCTAAAATTTAGTCACTCTCCACACTTGTACTGGTAGCGCCACAGCGTCAAAACTTACTGTCCACAATGTACATCTCGTCCATAATGTTTACCAGAGACATATTTGATATTTTGATCATAACATTTTCATACAATGTTAGAATCATGTGATTTTTAGTGAGTTGAAAATATAAAACTTGTATGTTTAACACATTTTTCAAATCAACCTCCATATATGTGAAAATTTAGCTACAAGTGACACCTTAGTCATATTCAAAGGATTTTAATTCTAAAATAGTTGTAGTGTTTTGGCCATAACTTCCACATATGATATCGAAATCTTATTATTCTTGATTTCTTTGATATCTGACTGTAACGCCCAGCCCTCCTAGGGTCGTTACTCCACTTTACACCATAAATCCATATGATAATACCATGATTTTTCCACCTCCAGGGTGGGTTACTTTGATATATTTTTTTTTGACCTAATTTCTACAGAAA
>JAYJMB010017695.1:0-23426 GCA_036873735.1 Pouteria campechiana
ACTAACTTGAGCGTCGGAGTGTTCACGCCGGGAACACCCCCGGCGTCCTCTGATCTGTGTTCTGGTCTTGCAGGATCAATGAGGGGAGATCTCGAAAGCTGCATCAGCATACCATTTGGGAATTTTCCAAACAATTATATATTTTTTTCCTTTCTTTCCCCTTCTTAAAAGGCCTGACATTTTAAAATTTCTTGACTAGATTTAGTAAATCACATTCATCATCTAAGTCTTCATACTACTCATAAGAGGTACCATGTGAAATATTATAATATAATTTCATCTTATCTTTTAGGATATTGATTTTTCTCTCAATGTCACAAACTAGGTCTCGGAATGTGACTAACTCTTCCTCCACCGTTTTGATTTGGCTTTGGTTACCACTATAGGTCGTACTCCCACATGAACTATCCCAGTGAAGCATCCTACCATAGTGAATGCATAATCTTATACATTCTGCTATTGGAGTTAAAACTTACAAAAAAAGATAAATGTCATCCCTTAACAAATATAAGTAACCTACACAATATTTACACATGCAAATGACAAATCATAAAGGGAGGGAGAGGCACATGTGCCCATGGGATGTCTGATGCATTGACATGGGGGTTTGCATTAACTAAATGAGTTAATTTGCCTAGAAGCAAAGAAAAAAAGAAGTGCACATCAGACATTTCCTTTGAAGAGGTATGATAGAAAACATAATAAATAAGAAATGTAGCATATACTGTGGTTGCAAATAAATAAACACATCTGTGGAGGAGGATTATTTGAAGCCAATTGTAGAGGAAAAATAACCTATTGTGGAGCAATTACAAACAAACAAAGACACCTTTAACGACTTGTAAATAACCTCTTCCCCAAAAAAGGGAGAAAAAATGCCCCTTTTTAAGGATTATAGATGGTATAATCCTGTTAATATTCAAATCCTTTAGGAAAAGAGGTAAGGGGTACCTCTTATGAGTCAAACAAGATAAGGAATCAAATGTAAAATGTAAATACAAAAATAAATAGCAATGAAAGTACACAAACACATAAGACATTCAGAACATAAGGATTATAGCAATTTTAGCCCCCTTGTCACCAACTTCACTCTCCAAGATATCCAAACCTTGGGTTCAACTAATAACGTGTGAAATCACGTTTTTCTTAGTTTCCTAAGATCACAAAGAACTCAACACAACTTGGTTTCTTTGAGCTAACCAAGAAATCATACACTATTGATTTTTTGAAGCTTGCCAGCAAACTCTTACACTAACAAATTTCTTGAGCTCACCATCAAGTCCTTTTAACACACATAAAGTGTATAAAGAATGCCTCTATCTAGGCTAATGTACACACAGTTGAGCTCACATATAAAGATTAAGTGCTTCAAACTCCTCTGAGATGGCAATGGTGCAGCTTTAGGCTCGTTGATCTTTGTAGCACCTTGGAGTGAATGCAGATGAAAACTTGAATAGGTTTCTTGTAATCAATTCATGTTTAACTTATAGAACCATCAAGCATCTTCTTCTTCTTTAATGAAACTTCTATTTATAGTTTCTAAAAAAGCTTTTTAGTATTTAGAAGAGAGCGATTGAAAATTATTCATTGGAATGCCACATTAATTTTCAATGATTAAAGTAGCAACTTCTTCAGTCTTTTGAATGTCGAGGTGCTCCTCTGAAGTTTCCTCTGAAATTATTGTTATAGTTACTCTAGCACATAAGAAGACAATGCATTCTTCAAAACTTTGAAGGTTTAGGTATTTCTTTAAAAATTACTATAGCAATTACCATAACAAGTAATGTAGCACATGGGAAGACTACGTTCTTCATAACTTTGAAGATCAGGGTGTTCCTCTAAAATTTTTTCTAAAAATTACTATAATAGTTTATTATAGTAGTTACAAAAATAGGATGTTTTTTATATCTCTAAAGATGAGGTTTAGAACTTTGAAGCTGCCTATGAAAGTTACTATGGCAACTTGTTATTGAAAAACTTCAAATTTGGACAAGAACTTTTTCAGACCTTTGAAGATCATTTTCAAACCTCTGAAGTTTCCTCTGGAACTTAAAACATGTCCTTTGAAGCTTCCTCTAAAGCTTAAAATTTTAGTAAAACTTTTTTAGCTTAAAGTTTAAGTCATTTATAAGTTTTATTGTCATCAAAATAACACAACCAGATTCAACAATTTGAACTATAGATCTTAATTTTAATCAATAAATCTTCCATCAATAACTTATATTACTTAACATATATTTTTATTAGGTAGACAAAATTAAAAATTTAAAACCTAGGTCACTAGACTAAACTAAACTAGACCAGACTAGTGAATTGACTAGTTCCCAATTCAACCGACAAGTTTGGTCTAGTTTTCTTCACACCAACCCACCTCAATCTAGACAAAGGAATGACACCTTTGAACTTATAATTCAATCACTCTAAACCAACTCCTCCCAGGCTCAATAGTGGCAAATTTGAACGTGAAACAAAAGAAATGAACAAAAAGTAAGAAAGAAAAGAAAGAAATATATAAGCAAACTACAAGACTTAAGCTAATTTTAGGTAACATCTTAATCACTAATGATCGTTGATACTTGAATTAAGGGCCTATTTGGTTTAGGAAACCAATGAAAAAGGAAAGTAAAATATAAGATGATATTATCTATAAAATAAATAAAATTAAAATAGATGAGAGGTAATGATATATATATATAAGAGTTGTTCTGATAAATATACGTTAAATCAATATCTTAAGAGGTTGAATTTTCTTTAGATGTGAATTTTCCATTTCTTCTTTTCCCTCGACAAAACAGGCCTTATGATAATATGAATAAAATTTTCTATTACACAAAGTTGGAAGAGAAAATGTAGATATAATCCTTCGAAATGTTGGTATTGTTGTGGATAATGTAAAGCTTAAAATGGAATGCATTGTTGTTTATCACATCCAAATAATTGGTAGGAGAGAGGAATGATAGGTGAAAAATTATGAAAAATATTTTTCAATAAAAAATGATATTTACAATGAATAGATGTTGTTGAGTCATTTTGGATTTGAGAACATGGTATAGTACCATTTATTCCTTTAGTCCTCTCCTTCACACCTTTTGCATTTTCATATTTATCAACATTTTAGCCTTTTCACTTTTACAGCTTGCAAGTGCCTTTGATGGAATTAGTTTTGTTGAATCGTAGGATGCCTAAATTTGGGTTACTCACATAAGATTACTATTACTCCATGGGGGCAATTTGGTATATCATTTGTGATACTTTGATATGATTTTCAAATGCATGGAGACTAGCTTAAATTTGGTTCTAAATAAAAGGAGTATCGTGGTATTCAATTATCTATCTGTGTTTTGAAATCTTGCAGAATGGTATCAAATCATTCCGTATAGTTTTTGTTGTCAAATATAACATCTTGGATTCCCAACCCTAATCTTATTTGTAGAAACTTTAATCTAACACTATTTGTAAATCAGGTCAAGTTGAGGTCAATGCAACTCTTACTTAAACATTTAAAATTTGAATTGAATTCTAATTAACTTCAAGTCAACAATTTAAATTTTTTTCTTTTACATATACATTTTGATCTATTTAGAATATTAATTGATTATATTAAATCTACTTACAAAGAATAAATTTTAACATATTAATCTTAAAAATAAATATGTGAAGATTAATATATTAAAGGGATGCTTAAGGTGATATGGCTTTCAAGGGAAAAAAATAAAAATAGTGCTGGGTTTTAAAATTGTACTCCCATTTAAAATAACTAAAAACGAGTTCATAATTTTATTTAAAATAATAGATAGTAGATTTAAGATTAAATGTATATTTTTTTATTATGTTATTAAAATGGATCTAGTTGAGTTACAACAACATTAACCAATCCTAATTCTATTTTCAAATCGTGTTACATTTTCTAACCCAACCTAACCCATACTTCCCAACCATACATAAAATTTGGATAAGGATTGTTCAAGTTTAGGTTGACCCAACCCAATTGCACCTCTAGTTCATGCTTGCTTTACTAGATATGTTTCATTCATTCATCACATTATGCGATCTATTTGATTAGTCAATAAAATAACCACTTACAAGGCAAGGTGATTAATGTTCTCCTGATAAGGAAATTTATGCTTTATTTTCATTTTTTAAAGAGTGTGATTTCATCTTGCTCTAGTGGAACTAAGAGTTAACACTAGTCCATTGGGTTCTCTCATTTAAAGTTGGGTAAAATCTATATTTTTTTAAATTTTAAAATATTGGTTTTGGAATTTTATTTTGAAACTTTTGAAGTTAAATCATCACATATTGTAGATTATTTGGGTGATAGAAACTAGAAATTTTGGCAAGAGAGTGGTTTAAAAAAGAACTTTCTCTTTTTTATTTAAAAGAGAAACTCAAGGGTTTTGGTAATTTATAAAGTGAGAGTACAAACATTACTCCCGAACTTATATTTTAAGATTTAGATCACTTATATTGTAAATTTACTTATATATGATATGTTATATAAATTGTTAGCTTACTTCAGGTAGCTTAAGAGGGGGGTGGGGCAGTGAATTGAGCTTTTCAAAAATTCTGGCGGAGATTAAAACTTTGTGCAAATAGATTATTCAAATTTAAACAAGCATAGAAGACAGATTGTTTTATAGTGGTTCAGCCCAATCTAGATTCCTACTCCATTTCTTTGAGTTAGTTACTTTTACTACACTTAGGTTCCACTAATACGTGTTTGAAATAAACGCAAGTTGGTTTTCAGAGCTCACCAACCAACTCTTACACTTATAGCAAGTCTTCTATACTTTCTGAAATCAAAGTAGACAAATAGTAAGCCCTTTGCTTATAATAGTAGAAAAATAGTAATAAAATTTGTATAGATTAATGCCTCTTACCTAGGCTATTTGTGTATACAAGTAATCCAAAGCAATAAATGATATATCAATTAAGATTAAGGAATTCAAACTCTTTGAGAATTAATGTAGATTAACCCTTGAATGCGGTTTTAGAGTTGCGCATAGATGGAGTTGAAGACGTGAAAGAAAGCTTTGATTTCTCTTGTAAATTATCTTTAATTCACTCAACTACTCTTCCAGTAATTTGAATAATCTATTTATACTCTTTGAAAAGCATTTAGCCATTAATTATCATTTTTGATAATTCTTCAACCATTTTAGATTGCGTTTTCCACACTTAACATAATTTGCCGTCCAAGCGCACTTTAGACCCTTTGAGGATAACTTCAGACCTTCTGAAGTTTGGGAGCTTTATTAGTTACCATTGGCGTATTAAATTTTAGAACTCTAGAGCTCTCTTTCAGACCTTCTGAACCTTAACTTAGTTTAAACTTTGTTCCAATGATGCACTTTAGACCTTCTGAAGGTTTTCTCTCAAGCTTTCAAGTTTCTTCTGGTGACTAACACTTCCAACAGCTATATTTTGACTTCTGAAGCTTATGTCTATTACTAAAGCATCCTCTAAAAGGCTTCCTTGCTTCCCAACTAAGTTTTGTTTGATCCTTCTAACCTCTAAAGCTTGAAATTCTTCCTCTAAACTTACTTTGAAGCTTTTAAACTTTCTAACAGCTTCTACATCTTTCGAATTTATTTTACTTGATTTTAGAAGTGTCCTAGTGCATTTGAAATCCCTTTTTAAGTTTAGAATTGTCGGGCAGTCCTCTCAACAAAATAATGAGTTTTCTTTTAGCATTTAATAGTTTTTCTTCCTTTGAAATCTTAAATATGATGAGTTTCAACTTGATATGACCCTATTTACATTGTTCATCACTTTGAAGTTACTTCCCAAATGTAGTTAACCTATTTTATTTACTTATTTTTGCAATACTTGGGAATATAACTCGTTAGTATCGAAACTTTTTACTCATATGTTGTTCATCATCACAACTTACCTACGAATTTACATTCATCATCAAAATTAAGCTAATTAAATATGGTTAGGATCAACATAAATTTTTTATTAATATATATACATATCTATATATCTATATGAAATTCTACTAATCTTTAAAAACTTACACTGATTTGATAAATTTTGCACTACTTTGATAGGTTTTGATACCATTTAAGCATCTTTAATCCAGTATAATAGTTAGATTTTATAAATTTTGATGGGCCTTAATAGGTTTTAATGGTCTTTAATATGCATTAACTAGTTTTGATAGGTTTTTGATTGGTTTGATGGGTTTAATTATAGGACTTTAATTATATTTGATAAACTTAACAGGGTTTGATCATATTTGATAAGCTTGATGGGATTTGATCATATAGATTTGCTCTTTTACAAAAATGCACTTATGCATTTGAGTTGCTCATCTCAATGTAACTATGAACAAAATGTTTCTTACTTTACTTGAAAGAGAAAAGGTTTTCTTGTAAGCACCTAATCAAACTCATTTCAATAATAAATATGAAAGATGAAAATAATTTCAACCTTAATTAATATGATTCCCACACTAGAGATAGCTCTTTAACAATACCAATTTTATATTCTGTATAAAATATCCTCTCTCTCCTTTTGAATAAAGTTTTTTAAAATAAATATGAGTCATAATTGGTGTTAATAAAATTAAAATATTATGTTTACTTTATGAATAATATATATCTTATTATAAGATATGTGTGTTGGATTGCTTAGCTTACTAAAATTCCAAAAAATATGGGTAGTTGCTTTTTTTCAGAATTATAATTTTTCATGTCTTTTGTATTTTATATTATAGTTTTTTTATAATCCTTCTACCATAAAAGCTTCTTTTATATTATGAATGGCTCTTATAGTAAAAAGGAAAAAAAGAAAATGAGAAAAAATAATAAGGTATTTATTTTGTTATTTTCTATTTTAATAATTTTTTGTTACTAAATTAACTAAAGTTTGGATTAACTTTTTGTATTTTTCTTACTATAATTTTTTATTTTTCTATTATTTGATTTAGTGAATCTTAAATTAAATATTTTCTTATTTTTACTTGTTATTTTGTTTAGAGAACCCTAAATTAAGATTTTATTTTTATTTTCTACTAATTTTCAATTTATGATTCTCAATTTAAAGAATCTTAAGTTGTGTATTTGATATTTAATTTCTTTATTATTCAATTTTCAAAAATCTTAAAAATATTTTGAGAAAAATTGTAAAATATTTATATTTAACTTGAAGAGATTATAATGTAAAATTACTTATTATAATTGTTATTTAACTAATTAAATATTTATTAATATAACTTGTTAAATTTATTTTATGAAAATATATTATAAAACATATTTTTATTTCATAGAAGATTAATGTTATAATATAATAAAAATATATTTAAATATTTAATATTTTAGAATAGAGTATAAATTTTCCTCTTATAATCAAAGATATTGCTTCACTGTTACTCTTCAGGCGACTTTCATCGTCATCTTTAAGCTTGACTAAGTAATTTCCTCTCAATCAACCTTTAAGAAACTCTAAGCTCACCTACTTATAGTGGGTGTTATATTATGCATGACCAAACTATTTGTCTGGAGTTTTCTATTGTAGTGAAGTGATTGTGGCAGGTGTAGTGGAGGTATAAAGAGTCGAGAATGGTCTTTTAAATTGAGTTCAAACACTCTCAATCTTTGTATAATTGTGGCAGGTGTAGTGGAGGTATAAAGAGTCAAGAATAGTCTTTTAAATTGAGTTCAAACACCCTCAATCTTTATATAACCAAGCCTTTATTGCTCATAAGCAGTGCCAAAAGTCTATCTTACGTTGAGTTTTCTAAATTTTTGTATAAATTAGTCTACTTTTGTATAATACAAATTAGATTGTCTAAGCTTTATTATACATTTTAGACCTCAACACTAATCTTATCAAGCACCCCAAGTTTCAGAGATCTAAAATGCACTATGAAAAAGAACATAAAGTTACGAGACTAGTTATACTACAATGAGTTGTAGAATTTTTTTGCTATAACTCAAAATCCACCTTTGGATCTTCTATCAAATCAAAGATCTGTTACTTTGATTCCTTTGATCATCAAAGGGTAAAATAATCTTTTCATAAAAATTTATCCTTTTTAATTAGTTTTTATTTTTTTGTTAAAGTTAATTAAATTAGTATAAATTGCATTAAACTCTATGAAACATCAACTTTGTTTAATAGAGTTTAATGACCTTTAACTAAGTTTCAATATGCTTTTTCTAAATTCAGTTAAAGCCTTTTAAACACCTTATTTGAAGCCCATTGAGGAGTATAATTTTTAAAAAGGCTTTAATTGAGTTTAAAAGAAGTCTATTAAAACTCAATTAAAGCTCATTAAATTCTATTAAACAAACTTGATATGTTTTATAGAGTTTAAGAAAATTTAAATGATTAAAGTCGTTTAAAGCTCATCGAAGACAATTAAAGCTGATTAAACACTATTTATGTTTTATCGAGTTTAATAAAACTATTTATAAACTTAAACTACATTAAATTTGGATAAAGTCCGTAAAAAGCTTAATTGAATTTATTGATGTTTTAAAGAGTTTAATAGAGCTAGTTATTAAGCTCGATTAAATGTGGTTATACTACATTAAAGCCTATTAAACACTTTCATGGGCTTTCATAAGCCCATTACATTTATTTTTTTATTTTTAAAAATATTTATAATAAATTTCAACTCTATAATTCATCCACACATCCATTATATTATTCATATTTTTATAAAATTAAAATATAATCTAAATAAACTCTATAAATTACTTATTTTTAAAATTTCTAAAAATACCTTTAAATTGTAATGGGTTTTCATTACAAACATTTATAGTATAAACTTTTCCTAAATTTATTTTGTAATATGCAAAGGTAAATAGTTTAATTTATAATTAGGCAAATTCGATTGCCTAATTTACTAAGGCTTTCAATAATCACATCTAATTTTGGTAAATTTTTTAATCCAAGAACTTTTCATCTTTTAAAAACCTTATTTATTTCTAATGTAATATCCCATTTTAGATATTTCAATTCTTCATTAAATAATTAATGTTGTGGGTCCTTAAGAATGATTTAACTCATGAAGGGAGGAGTAAATTAAATAGTTAAAAATTGATAATGAACCCTTGAAAGATTATATCCCCTTATTTTGTAAAATCATTTGAATAAGGCACAAACACAAACAATAATGTTGGACAGAAAACAACACAATTACCATCGTAATATATAGTAGTTCAAGCTGAACTCAGCATCTACTCTATTCTTTCAAAGCAAACCCTTATGGGAGAGTAGTTGCTAATAAGATGATAGTATCATTTATCATCACATATTAGCACGAGAACAACAATGGTAGCTACTTATTATGTGATTAGAAATATTACACTGATGACAATTATTTTTCCCCCCTTTCTATCTTTATTATTGGAGATTATGTTTGTAATATGAAGGTCTAGAGGTTAAACCTATTGCATTCCATCACTTGAAAAGCTTTTCACCATATTATTTGAATTTTTTTTAACAATTATGACATGAAGGCTTGACGTTAAAATGTACGTTGATTCAATAGTTGATCTGGCAACAATATATACAAATGCATGCAAAAATCAAAACAAACAATTTGATGTATTAGCATGTGCATGAATTAGCAATTATAAGAGCATGCAACACCTAAATAATTGATTATCAAAATGAGGAAAGTTTATACTACATAGAGTTCTAGTATAATAAAATAGAATTTTAGGAGGAATTTTGGAAATTTTAAAAATAACAATTTATAGAGTTTATTTAGATTTTTTTAATTTATAAAAATATTAATAATATAATGGATATGTAGATGAAATATGGAGTTAAAAAATATTTTGCATATTTAAAAAAATTGAAGAAAATTGAGTTTAATGGTTTTATGAAAGCCCAAGAAAGTGTTTAATAGGATTTAATGGATTTTAACTAAGTTTAGTCAAGTTTAATAATAACTTCATTAAACTCTATTAAACTTTGTAAAACATTAATAGATTTAACAAAGCTTTTAATAGACTTTAATCAAGTTTAATCGAGTCTAATAATAGTTTTGTTAAACTTTGTGAAACATCAATAATGTTTAATGGAGTTTAATAAGCTTTAATCTAGTTCAATTGAGTTTTGTTAAACTCCGTTAAACTCAGTGAAATGCATGAATAATTTTTTATACAATTTAATAGGATTTAACTAAATTTCAATAGGCTTTTATTCAACATAGTTAAAGCCTATTAAATGTCATACTATTCAATAGGCTTTAAGTAGGAGTTTAATGGGCTTTAACTAAGTTTAATAAAAACCCATTAAAATTTAGCTAAAGTTGACTAAATTCCATTAAACACTATTGATGTTTCATGGAGTTTTGCAGAGTTTCATGAAGTTTAACGCAGTTTAATCAAATTTAATAGACTTTAACAAAAACATATTAAAATTTTTAATGAAAAGATAATTTTATCCTTTAACAGTCAAAGGAATCTTATCCATAGATCGATGATTTAATGAAGATATAAAGGTAAGGCGTTGAGTTTGTTGGTCTTTGTGGCGCGACTTAACAAGAGGGGAGGGGTGAATTAGGTTTATAAAACTTTCTTGTTTGAACCCTAGTTAATTTAAATTCCCCCTTTTAAAATGATTTGCTAAGAAATGCATATTAAAAAGTAAAGAGCAAGCAACAAAAGAATCACACACAATAAGCACAATATATAGTAGTTTAAGACAACTTTCCTACTCTACTTTTTCAAGCACACACCCTTTATATCTTAGGTTCCAATATCTCAATAGGGAATACAGATTAGTGCAACCGCACTCTTCTAAATTCTAGCTCTAGGGGGATAAACTAATGTTACATTCACTTTTCTTGATTCTAGCTCAAGGGGGCATAAACCAGTACCTCTTGCACTCTTCTTGATTCTAGCTCAAGGGAGTGTAATACAAACTAACAAGTTGTTTGCGAGATAAGTTCCAAGAAATGCACTTCTTCTTCTTAAGATTAGTCTCCAATACCAGTTCAAGGAAATAAACACAGAAATGACAAAGAAATAAATTACACTTTGATTGTATTTCTTTGAAAAGCACAAGGGAACTCTTGATAATCTTTGAAACTCTATTTGTACAGATGATCTTCCCTTTTTGTTATTGAAGAAAACCTTGAATAAGATATGAAGAAGGTTAAAGCTTTAGCATGAGTTGCAAATAATAAAGAAGTTTAAAGATCAATGAATCTTTATAATATTCCTTAGTCTTTCTTGAATCATTCTCTTTAATTGCAAACTTTTATTCTTTTATAGTTTTTTATCATTTTTTAGTCATTAGAGACAATGGGGGAAGATTTCAAGGCATTTAACAATTATATTTTTTATTGTTGAAGTGGTAGGAGAATCACAGGCACCTAGGATATTGACAACAGATGATTAGGAAGCTATGTCTTTGCTAGAGCACTACAGGTGGTAGGCGCAAGAGACTATAGTATCGGCTGCATCGCAAGTGGTAGGCATAGGTTGCGGTATCATTGGCAGTATGAACAGTAACTTGAAAAATCTTTCTACACTAACTAGAGGACCATAAGCGGTAGGCATAGGTAGGAGGATTGCAAGCGGTAGGCGTATTTGGTACGAACATTTTATATTGAAGATTTTTTACCATATATTGACCCAAATCATGATAAATTGAGCTTTGTGCAAGTTGGATTATCTCGATTTCTCCTTTTTAAATGATTGAGAAAATAATAAGAAGTATTTAAGTTGAACTCAAGTTAGTAATTCATATAAGTTCATATTTTATCTATTTCTTTGGTTTTCTATAATCATTGGCTTGATTTTACATATGTTAATAACATACAGATTTTGTCAATATTCTAGGTCATTGTATTAAATTCAACAAAAATATGGTAATAACATTGAATGTTCCATTTATCATTAAATATCATTGAATATCTCAAGCTTATTCTACACTTTCATTAGAAACCAAGTCATACAAATATATTGCAAGATGAATTCTTTCACATATATTGTTGGTCCCATGTCATAGATAGCTCAAGATAGGTGGGGTGAATTGAGCATATGAAAATTGTGGCCAAATAAAAATTAATATTTTGAGCAAAAATAATATTGTGATGCATATGTGATTTTCATAGTTGTTCATTTAATCATGGTGTCTCCTCCACATAGAGATTCAACTTTCTGTTACTATTCTCATTTCATGCATATTACTGTGTGTGTGTAATGATATGTGTTATGTAATATTAAAAGAGTAGCATCGAGAGTAAAGCAATCAAGCAGACAATACATACAACAAATTTTTTAGTAGTTTGGGCATCCTGTCCCTACGTCCACTCTTCTAATAGCACACTCATTATACCTTGGGTTCCACTATCAATTATAATTGGATACATTAGTGTTCCTAGCACTCTTTTGGATTCTAGCTCTAGGTGGCATAACAAGTGTTCCCAACATTTTTTTAGATTCCTGCTCCAATGGGCATAAATAAGTATTCCCAATACTCTTCTAGATTCCAGCTCCAGGAGGCATAAACATAGTAGTTTTTCTAAGCTCACCACCAACTCATATGGCTGATTGATAACACTTAAGTTTTACATAGGCTGCTTTGTACATAATTTAAGCACATATAAAATAATTACTCATTGAAGCATATTAGATATCAATACTCCAGAAATATGATTATGATAGATCTTTGAGACTCATCATCTATCAACGCAATGAAGATTAAATATCTTAGAGGAAGCATTGTCTAATTGAGAGAGATTACTCTTTTAAGCTCTTTTTACCTTTTTTATTTTTCTCTCAGCTTTCTCAACCTTCTTTATTGACACCACACTACCTTTATACTACTTTAGAAATTTCCACCTATTAGAGGTAGATGGCTTCGATTGAATGTTGAAGTCTGTTCTAGTCCATTCTGTATTTTCTCCCATTGAAAAATTATCTTCTTGATAAACTCATTCTAACTGGAAAGCTTGCAGAGCTGTCCTTAAAGAAGATGCCTTTCCGATTTTGGTAAACACTGAATGAAGACTTTCTGCATGATTAACTCTTTCATTCTTTTTGAAAGATGCCTATTAAACTTGGAGGGACACAACCTATGAGAATTGCTATCTTTATTAGAGTGAAGACTGCTTTCTTTTGAATTTATTTCCATCTTTAGCTAAGCTTGATTTGTCTACTAGTTTAATAAGATTTGCTTCAAGTGAAAGTTTGACAAAAAGTACAGCTAGCATTGTCTGTTATAAGTAGCTTCTACTTATCATGATGCACCATAGTAATTTAGCCACAATTTGTCTAAGAACTTTGTCTGATCAAGTCCTAGTTTGTTTCTTATAAGTAATAGATAAATTGGCTCTGAGTAGAACCATAAGGTATAGTGGATAACTTTGTCTATGTAAATTTGCCTAAGTTCATTGTAGCACTTTAACTTCATCTTTTAGTTTGTCTGTTATAAGTAACAAACAAATTACAAAGGTGCAGATGAAGTTCTTCTCTTACTGTTTACTAAAGACAATGTTCTTTCACCAGATGAAGTAACTTTACCTATTATAAGTAATATACAACTCTTGTTAGCACGGACAAGGCTTCATTATAGTAGATGAATTGACTTTGTCTATTGATTTATTTAGAGAGAGCTATAGCCGAATTTGGAAGGCGCAGACAAATCCTCTTTCTAGTAGTCCATCTGTCAATTTGTCTGCTCTAAATAATAGATGAATTGTAGAAGCATAGATGAATCATCTTTTCAGTAGTTCGTCTATTACAAGTAGCAGATGAATTTGCAGATGAAGATTGTAGACAAGGTAGGCTATTCATCTGTAGCCCCTGTGCCACTTCTACTTTGTGTTCCACTTCACTTGTAGTAAGTTGTAAATGAGTTCCTTATTATTCTTCTATTCGAGATAGACTTCATATAAGAGACAAATACTTGATAGTTTGACTTCAACTTTTAGCTCTATATTTGTCGGACTTTGGTTCCATTTCATCTCTGCTTCTGCAATTTGAATTTATCTTTGTGTTGCAAATAAATGTTGTATAGGAAGAATTTATCTGACTTGTCAGTGGAACGATTTATCTGAATCTAGTTGAGGCAGGTGTTATTTGATATTGACTTTATTTGTAGAAGATTTATTTGGTCACTCATTGAGGCTTGATGGCTATAACTTTAGATATGCACTGTGGCTCTTTTTCAAAGTTTTAATATCATTCTTTTTGAGCATTCTTATCTTTATTTCAAAGTTCAGTGTTATTCTTTCTGAGCATTCTTATCTTTATTTTAAAGTTTTAGTGTCATTCTTTTGAGTATTTAGATTTTCTTTTAGTGTAGTGAATCTTCTTGCTGATGCATTATCTATATATGTTGTCCACTCCATTTGAGTTATTTCTTTGTATATCATTTATTTTGTTTCTGCAATTTGGGAACACAACTATTAAGTGTTCACTCATATGTTATGACTCATCATTAAAATTTATCTATTTGCCATATATACCATTTGGTTCAACATATATCACTTTCAAATTTTAGCAAAACTTTATTAACTTAGATTAAGTCTTAGACAAGTTTTGTTTTCATAAAAACTATACACCTAGACTAAATAGAGTTCTTGAAAAAAATTGCTAAAATGTGTTCTATTGGCCCCCTTGGTGTTAGTAGCTCAAAGAGGGCGGGTGTGAATTGAGCTTCACAAACTTTTTTGCCAAATACAAAAGCAGGAATTAATGGAAATAAGTACAAAAGCACACATATATTTTTATAGTGGTTTGACCTGAGTTGGGTTCCTACTCGACTCTCTAAAAGCACTTCTTATTTTAGGTTCGCTAATTCATCATCTGCATAGCTTGTTAGTTTCTTGAGCTCACCTACTCTTACAACACAAATAATGCAAGCCTATTAACTTGCGAAGGTAACAAATTTTCTTTCTACAAGTATCCCACTTACAGAAACTACATAATTCATAAATGTGAAAACTAAAGAGAATTTTGTAAATAAGATATGCTTATAGAAAAGACTAAGATGTACATAATGAATGAATAAATAAATAAAGATACTACTCAATGAAATCTTTGTGCTTTGAAGCTCCTTTTATATAAAGATTGATATAGCTTGAATGCTTGATTTTAGTTTCAGTGCAGTGGAGTGAGAACTTATAGAAGAAAACTTTTGAATCTCTTGTAAATGCACAAATTAAGTGCTTTGAAGATCTTAAAGTAATTTTTCATTGAAATGGATCCTCTATTTATAAGTCTTGAAAGGATTCATAGTTGTTGCAAATTGATTCTTTGAGTATTTGACTATTATATCTTGCTTGTGAAACATAGATGAAAAGTTGGTGACAATAACAATAAACCTCTGTTGGGTAGGTATAGATTCTATCCAAGAACTTTGATATCATTGACTGTTATCAGTTACAGTTACCAAACCTCTATGGCTTGGATCTCTCTCCTCCGTCAATGCCTTTGTTAGCACCAGGAGAGGAGAAAAACTATCCAGCAACTTTAACAAACTTTTATGGACGTCAAGTTGTCCTTTGTGGACTTCTCTATGTTAGTTCCATTATATGGTAGCTCAAGAGGGTGGAGGAGAGGGGGTGCAATATAAAATCAAGGTGATGAAAAGGATAAGGAGTAAATTACACAGTACATTGTACAAAGGTATTTTTATAGAGGTTTAGCCCATAACAAGGTACCCACTCCTCTTTGTAAGTTAGTCTTACTCTCTGCACTCAGGTTCCATTAATCACTTATTGGTTTTATAAGCTCACCAACAAACTTATACATGTTGGTTTCAAAGCCCACCAATAAACTTATACATATTGATTGTTAAGCTTACCAACAAACTTATACATGTTGTTTTTCAAGCTTACCAATAAACTTTTACAATTGTTGGTTTCAAAGCTAATCAACTAACTTATAAAAGATCAGCAAGCCCCTTGCTGTCTCACATAAAGAACATTGTACAATAAAAAGGCCTCTTACACAGGTTGATTTGTATGGAATTAAAGTGCAAGAAAAATAAATATATTGCAATAAATACAGAGAATATCAGACTCCCAAATGTTGTTGCTGAGATTGAGCTTTAAATATAGACTTTTTGGAAGAAAACTTCAATGTCTAAGTAAATACTCTGTAAGCTCTTTCAAAAAATTTCTCTCTCTAATTCTTTCTAACTTCTTGGAATGACCTCTCTTTACTTCTTTTAAATTGAGATTCAAAATTTATCATTTGGAGAAGACGACGTTCATTAAATACGAGTGAATCATCAAGATTTTCTAACAATTGAAGTGTTCTTGCGGGTTCTCATTGTCTGAAGGCTCTCAGTAATGTCCAAAATGAACACATATGCCCAAAGTTAAGATTTTCGACTGACTTGAGTCATTTAGCTTGCAATAGACCTCTTTCAACTATGTTCGAAAGTGAATCGCTGTTTCTAGAATTAAATTTTGGACTTATTGAATTGTTCATAATTTATAACTGTTTTCATTCAATAATGTCCGAATATGAGTTCCTGTGTTTGGAGTAAAAATTTTGGAGTGACAGAGGCTTGAATTACCTTTACTTACTTAAGTGACCTTCAGCTTCATTCGGAGATTAGTTGGCAATGTCCAAAGTAAAATTTTGGACTGACTAACTTTTACAATGGCAATGTCCAAAGCTTGGCACTTGAGATTTACGGACTTGGAATTCTGGCACAAAAGAGTAGGTATTTAGATCAAATAAACATATTCATAACATGATGATCAAGAAAATAAGCATTATGCATATGGATCTATCACTCCTAACTCTCTTCTAATCATACAAAATCTATCATCTAGGAGTAGTTTAGTTAAAATGTCTACTAAGTATTTTTCAGTCGGTATAAATTCAAAATAGACATTATGATTATGGACAAAATCTCTAATAAAATGGTGCATAATCTCTATATGCTTAGATCTAGAATGCATAACAGGATTCTTGGTCAGATTTACAACATTGGTATTATCACATCGAATAAGTGTACTAACAAATTTAAGACCATAGTCACCCAGTTGCTATTTCATCTAGAGAATTTATATATACAACTCCAGGTGCAACATATTCTTCCTGCTTCCTGGTGATATGATCATGCTTCTAAGAAACTAACATGTCCCTAAAGTATTCTTCCTATCTACTATATATTTAGCAAAATCAGCACTAAAGTACCCAATTAACTCAAAATCTGAACCTTTTATATGCCATAAACTGAGGCCCCTTCTTCTTGATAGTACCCATTTGCTACTAATCTTACCTTGTTCCTCACTACTAAACTAGATTCATCAAGTTTGTTCTTAAAGACCAATTTGGTTCCTATAACAGATTAATGGTCAAGTCTTAGAACTAAAGTCCACATGTCATTTCTTTTAAATTGGTCCAATTTTTCTTGCATAGCTAAAATACAATTCTCATTTTCCAACGCATGGTCTATGCAAATTGACTCTATTTGAGAAATAAAGGCAAAATTACCACATACTTGGTGATAAGATGATCTAGTCCTAACTTTATCGTACATATCACAAATTGCTTAATTTTCAGGATGAGCATTCACGAATCTCAAATCTTTAGGAAAAAAAGAATTACCTTCCTTGTTTACCTCACTCATGGATGATTCAAATTGTCTATTTGCTTCATCTCTTGTTGTTTCTATCTGTGGAATATGTTTATCTTAATTTTACATATTTATTCTCTCCACATTTGCTGTGAGTCTATTTTTCCCATTATCTCCGAAGGTTACTGTTTCATCGTGTTTCTCTTTTAACTTAGTGAATAGCTCCTTCTTCCCTATTATGTGTATTAAGCAACCACGAATGTACCACATGCAGCTTCTTGTGACTATTAGACACACCTACAATAACACGATTAGGCTTTAATCTTGAGTACCTTTTGAGAATGGGTCTAGGGTACTTAGTGATAACAAATTTTGGTACCCATTGTTTTTTAGGTGCCACTATTCTAATATTCGAAGACTGAATGGTATTTACCACATCTACTACTGCTATAGGAATCCAAACCATGGTCTTTTTGGTCCTTTATTTTCTTCTAGAATTATAAGTTTATTTTTTATGTTGCTGACCACCTTTATTCTTTGGTTTCATTCTAAACAAGGTGGATGTCAAGGTCTGTCTAAGGGTGTTATTTTCTGCCTTAACCAGCTTAAATTCATGAATGATGCACTGATCACTTTTAAGCTTTCTATTTTCATCTTTTAATTTGGAGCATTCGTTGGTTACTTTCAATAACTCCTTCTTTGTCTCTTTATACCTGGCTTTTAGAGCCTTGAAATCAGAATAAAAACTTTCTAATTCTTCAAAGAAATTTTGAGATTCAAGTTCATAAGTTACTTCATTTTCTTGAATTGCCATGAAGTTGATTTGTATGTGATATTCTTTTTGGTCTCCTTTTGTTGGTGATGTTTACTAATTGTGCTTCATGATCTTCCTTGTAGTCACTGGCACTTTCATGCAGTATACTTTCTATTATGTTCCATGCAGCAAGTGCTTTCTTCTTTTAGAACTTATTATTGTTGCTGTTCTTCTTCTTCTTCTTCTTCTCAAGATATGAATTATATTTTTGTTTTGTTATTCCCCTTACTTCTTATCTTTTTATTGGTAGTCAAATCGCATGTGGCCAGGCTTGATATCTTTTCTTTTGACTCTGTTTCTCAAATTTTTTGAACGTCTTCTAGCTTTCTTTTTAAACATGCTTCTGAATCTTCTACTCAACATTGTCATGTCATCATCCTTTTCAGCTCCACTCGTTGAAGCTTCACTTTGTGAATCATTATCTGATTCAACTCTCAAAGTGATGTTTCTTTTTTCTTTAGGTTCTTCTAAAAATTTCTACTTCATAAGAACTTCATGGGTCATAAGCGAACTAATTAGTTTTTCTACTTTCATTTTGTCCAGGTCTCTAGCCTCTTGGATTGCTGTAACCTTTGCCATACATTATCTTGGCAAAGACCTCAAGATCTTCTTCACCATTTTTGGTTCTTCATATTTTTCTCCAAGTCCCTTTAACTAGTTGGTAATCTTTTAAAATCTTTCAAACATTTCTAATATTGTCTCATTATCCTGCATATGGAAGACTTCATATTCCCGCACAAGTATATTAATTTTGGTCTTCTTAGCTTGGTTAGTTCCTTCATGTGTAACTTTTAGTTTGTCCCAAATTTCTTTGCAAAGTCACACACTAAAATCTTTTCAAACTCAGATGGCTAAGTGCATAATAGAGGTTATTCTTAGCTTTGATATCTCTCTACTAATACAATATCTTCTGTGGTATATTTATCTTCTGTCTTCATGCTAGTCTTGCCATCCTTGATAATTTTCATAACTTATAATCATTAGCAATCAAGAAATTTTACATCCATATCTTCTAATACTCATAATTGGTGCCATCAAAATATGTGGGTTTGGAAGTTGACTGTTCTTCAGTCGTGGTGTTATAGAATGCATTAGTCATAGGGATCTCTTCAAACAATCAATGTAACTAATAATCAAAATTAACTTTCGAAGCTTGCTTTGATATCAATTATTGGTCTTGATCTAAGGTAGCCCGGGGGGGGGGGGTGGGAGGTCGGGTGAATTGAGCTTTTAAAATTTTGGCCAATATAAAATCAAGCTGCTGAAAAGAATAAGGAGTAAATCACGCAATACAATGCACACATGTATTTTTATATAGGTTCAGCCCACGATACTCCTCTCTCTAAGTTAGCCTCACTCATTGCATATAAGTTTTATTAATCACCTATTTATTTTATAAGCTCACTAAAAAACTTATACACGTTGGTTTCTAAACTGACCAACAAACTTATAAACGTTGGTTTCGAAGCTAACCAACAAACTTTTACAATCATTGGTTTCCAAGCTTACCAATAAACTTATACAAGATTAGCAAGCCCCTTGCTTGCTGTCTCACACAAATAACATTATATAATGAAAATGCCTCTTACATAGGATAATTTGTATGAAATTAAAGTGTAATAGAATAAACATATTGTAATAAATATAGAGAATATCAGACTTTCAAATGTTATTCCAGAGATTGAGCTTTGAATGTAGATTGACTTTTTGCATAATGGAGTTGGAAGAAAACTTTAATGTCTGAGTAAATGCTCTGTAAGCTCTTTCAAAAAAATTCTCTTTTTGACTTCTTGGAATGACCTCTCTTTACTCCTTTTAAACTGGGATTCAAAATTCGTCAATTAGAGAAGACAAGTTTCATTAAATGCGAGTGAATTGTCAAGATTTTCTGACTGTTGAAGTGTTCATGTGGGTTCTTTGTTTGAAGGCTCTCGGTAATATCAGAAATGAACACCTGTGTTCAATGTTAAGATTTTGAACTGACTTGAGTCATTCAAATTGCAATCGACCTCTTTCATTTATGTCTAAAAGTGAATCTTTGTATCCGAAGTTAAATTTTGGACTTAATGAATCGTTCATAGTTTATGTCTATTTTCATTTAGCAACATCCGAATATGAGTTCCTGTGTTTAGAGTAAAATTTTAGACTGATAGAGGCGTGAACTGCCTTTGCTTGCTCAAGTGACCTTCAGCTTCGACTAGAGATGAGTTGACGATGTCTGAATTAAAATTTTTGACTGAGCAACTTTTGTAATGGTAATGTTAGAAGCTTGGCACTTGAGATTTATGAACTTAAAATCATGGCATCTTGGCTTCTCTCTTCAACAATGTCCAAAATTTGTTCTTCTACATATGATCTACAATGTTGAAAAATAAGTTGCTACATTCGGAATGGCATGAAGTATGTCCAAAGAGTTGTCCTAAACTTCTTCTATTCGAACTTGGACATCTATCTATTATATTTCAATAGCATTCGAGAATGCTTCGAAGTGACTTTGAAGCTTGTAAATGATGCTTGCTAGATTCATTAGAGCATTTGTATTTTCTTCCTTACAAACTTATGGATCTTGTCTCTGATATTATTAGTATGTGCTATCCATGTTGGGTACTGTAGGTTGGCTTAAATCCAAGAGAGAAGGGGTGAATTAGGTTTATAAAAATTTAGTACTTAACCTCTGTTAAATCAATTTCCTTCTTTTCATGCTTTTGTGCAAATTGTGAGCAGATAAATAATAAAACAATGTAATCCAAGGAAATAAAACAATTGTACACAAATCACACAAGTACAGAAACAATATAGACATAAGGATTATAGTGGTTTGGGCCCTCTTGGTACCTACTTCACTTTTTAAGGTTTCCTTAACCTTGGATTCCTCTATAACCTATGGAAACAAACCTAGTTTTCCCAAGAGCTCACCAGAAACTCTATAACTGTTGGTTTCCAAGCTGATTAACAAACTTATTGGTTTTCAAGCTCACCAACTAACTTATAAAATGATAATTTTTCCAAGCTTACCACCAACTCATGCAATCTAGTTTCTTAAGAGCTAACCAGAAACTCCTCACTGGCTTTCTGAACTAACTAGCAACTTCTCTCTGGTTTTCAAAGCTAACCAAAAACTCTTACAAATTCAAATATGTATAATGGAATGCCTCTAATCTAGGCTAATTAATACACACAATTAAAATACAAATACAAATGATAAAACATAAGGACATTATAATAAATTTGGATTCCCTTGATGTGGTATTTATGTGGCCTTACAGCTCTTTGATCTTGGTAGCACTTTGGAGTGAATACACTTGGGAAATATGAATGAATTTCTTGTTGTTTGATTCTTTTTTAGCTTATGGAACCCTCAAGCATTATCTTTCTCTTTAATAGATTATCTATTTATACAATCCAGAGAGGTTACCGATCATTTGGAAGAAGACTGTTGTAAAATGCAACTTTTGCAGAGCATTAAATTTTTGAATGTTTGAAATCAACATTTTTTGTTGTAACAATTATTGTAGCAAATCAATGTAGCACTCGTAAAGACATAGCTTTGTTCGAAGTTAAATTTCGGACAAACTTGACGTCGGGCTCTATCTGAAAATCACTGTAGCTTTTTACTATAGCAAATCACTATATCACTTGCAAAGACACGAATTTATCTGAAGTTAAATTTTGGATAAACTTAACATTGGGCTCTACCTAAAAATTACTATAGCATAGCAATACAGTAGTTTATTATAGCAATTGTGAACAACACTTTGTCCGAAGTTAGTTCTGCAATGTCTAAAATTATTGCACTAATTTACTATGGCAGTTCATTATAGCTGTCGTGAACAGCTTTGTCCGAAGTTAGTTTCGCAATGTCTGAAGTTACCGCACTAATTTACTATGGCAATTCATTGTAGCAGTTGAGAATAACTTTGTCCGAAGTTAGTTTTGCAATGTCCAAAATCACGGCTTTGTCCAAAATTCAATGCTTGAAGTTGTTATAGTAATTTACTATAGTAGTTTACTATAACAGCACTCTTGCACTTAGAAATTTTTACATTTTTGGCACTTTTATTAATTTAGTATTTTTTTATTATAAATCATAATATAATTATCCACATAAAATTTGCATAAGCTGTAAAGCATGAAAATACACTTTAAATCATCGTGTTTTGTATTTTCAATAATAAAACTTATTCAAGCACAGTTGGATATGATCTAAGATTTTTGTAATATAATAAGCAAAATTGAATGTATTATGATTCATTACCTTATTCTTCATGCATATAAAAAGATATCTTTATAAAGGATATATTTTGATTCATGAAAATATATGTACTTGATCTAATACATCACAAAATAATAAAATAAGTTAATGGATTATAGATCATGATGATTTCTTCTTTTTCTAAGTTTATCTAATATGCTTGCATAAATAATTTTTCAATAAAATATATACATTTTAAACATATCTTTCTATATTTCAAGCTTTCTAAACTAAAAGCATCATTAGCATAAATCAAGTCTTTTGCAAGTTTTGTTGTCATCCAAATCATACACATAAAACCTAATAGTCCACTTGAGTTATTTCCTTGAAATATAACAGTCAGTAGCTTGGATATAACAGTCAGTAGCTTAAACCTTTACTCATTTGCTTTTTGCTCATCATCAAAATTTGGTTGAGTGTACATATTCATTATCAAAATCAATCTAAGTAAAATAGGTTTGGTTTAATATTCTATTACTTCTAACGTTCTCAATTACCACTAATAACTAGTTTTATAGACCTCCATAGTTCCAAGTTTTCCTCTGTGGATGTCTATGGAGAAAATTTATCTTCAACGTGTTTGTAGGCTCTTCCAGAAACCTTCGTTAAAGAAAAGCTCTCCTCTTTGTTAACCTCTATCATGAAAAACTTGATTTTTTACTTTACATTTACTTATTTCTTTCATCTTTATTTCTTTTGTGTTATATTTGGACTATGTTAAAATTGTTCTTTAATGATCTTAAGTCCAACTTCACTTTTGCTTTGGTTTCTTTATGTTTTCTATTTTGTTTCTCTAAAATCTTAGAAACAAAGCTGTTAGTACCTCCTTTTTTTATTTATATGTTT
>JAYJMB010017695.1:26424-43549 GCA_036873735.1 Pouteria campechiana
TTATTATTATTATTATTATTATTATTATTGAGAAGGCCTTTCACCATTGCAGTAAAAGATAGGATGGTTTCATCGATGATGATGAGTTTACAGATTTTGGTAATGGATTTTGCCACTTTGCTAATGGAGACAATTTCGCCATGGTTTTTATGTCAATGCTAATGTGTTTGGCCAATGTAAATGGGTTTTGCCAGTGCTAGAAAGTTTGATCGGAGATGCCATGAATGGGAGCTAGAAGATGAAATTTTTATCTCTTGTGTTCTAGCTCATGGCTAGATATTAATTTTGGTGGTTGGAGATGAAATTATAGATGTGGTTTGAAAAGGAGAACTACGTGGCAATGGGTTTTGTCGGTGTTAGAAACTCCCATTGAAGCTAACAGGCATGGGGGTTGAAAGAGAGAATTTATTATTGGGAAAATTCTTTTTATGAAAACCATCACAGAAATCTCAAGATCATTCATATTGTTTCACCAAGAATTAATAAACACATAAGTGGAAGCGTACTTGAATCCATAATGGTTGATTGCTATTTAGAGCCATGCGGTTGACCTTCTAGATCAACACGTGTTCCCCTAAGAGAACTCTTTTGGCTTTCCTCTGAGTTTTCTCTCTAGTGATGGGATGCCAGAAAGAACAAAAATAACACATGTGTGACCCAAGGACCATGACCACTATATATAGATAACTCATGTGTACTTACACATTATCTTTTGATATTTCTATTTTAGCCTATCATAAAAATAGAAATTACCCTTAAGTCTCTATGCATTAAAGGCCCATACCTTATCAAATACATTAAAGCCCAAATTACCCAAACCTTAATAAATCAATTTAAATGGACTTAACCTTATATAATAGTCTACAACACATAATTATTTACATATAAGCCCAATGTTGGATTTAAGATTCAACAATTTTCTACTTAGGCTATATGTGTAACCTTATAATCATGCATTGCAAAGATAACAGTATGTGCTCAACTTTGCTATCATTACTGAAATGTATCTATAACCAATCCGGTTCATCAATCATACCAACATAGGATCAAAGCGGCCTTCATTACATCTATTGTAATTAGACCTATTTATGGTTATGTATTTCGATACAACTGAATGATATGGATCATGATGTAGATGCTTAGCAGGAAAATTTCATGTATTGTGATTTTAACATGCCTATTTCCATCTGGTCTACCTTAAACCTTAGTGAGATCAAACTGTACTAAAATCAAAATGTGAATAACCAAAACTTTATTTCTGCAGAAAATAACCTTAAATATCCATAAACTGAAATAACTAAAAAAACATGTTTATATCAGAAGAGCATCTAAAATTACAAACTTTCACTAAAACTAAATATCCTTAAATGATATGATATCCATACAAGCAGTGTGCTCATGAAACACTTTGGGTTACAATCCCTTAATAAGCAGATCCGCAACCATGGAGTTTGTTCCAATATGCTTAATAAACAACTGTCCATTCTGAACCCTTTCTTTAACAACTAGGAATTTGATGTCGATAAACTTTGACTTCTTTGAGCTCCTGTTATTGTTGAAATATAAAACTGCGGATTTATTATCATAAAATAACTTAAGTGGCCTTTTAATGCCATCCACTATACCCAGCCTTGTAATAAAATTCTGTAACCATATTGCCTGATTGGATGCCTCATAACATGCTATGAACTCTGCCACCATGGTAGAAGAGGCTATAAGAGACTGTTTAGCACTCTTCTAGGAGATAGCAACCCTAGCTAGCAAGTAGATATAGCCCGATGTTGATTTTAAGCTATCTTGGCATCCAACATGATCGGAGTCAGTATAACCAATGATCTCAAGCTGATCCGACCTTTGATATGTGAGTATGTAGTCTTTTGTTCCCTGTAAGTGCCACAAGACCATTTGGCTACTTTCCAATGGTCTATTCCTGGATTGCTTAAATATCTGCCCAACATCCCAATAATGTATACAATATTAGAATGCATACAAACTTGAGTATATATCAGACTCCCTATCGTTGATGCATAAGGAATCTCCTACATTTCATTTTTCTCAAAATCATTCTTAGGGCACTGTTTGAGACTAAACTTGTCTCCCTTAGCTACAGGGGTATCACCTAGCTTACAATCCTGTATGCCATATCTTTTAAAAACTTTTTTGATATAAGCCTTTTGTGATAATCCAAAAAAATACCCCAAGAGCGATTCCGATGTATTTGAATCCCTAATACAAAAGAGGGGTCACCAAGATCTTTCATCTCAAAATTCTTAGATAGAAATCTCTTGATTTTATGCGATAAGCCTATATCGTTATTGGCAAGAAAAATGTCATTAACATACAAAACGAGAAAAATATAATTGCTCCCACAGAACTTATGGTATACACAATCATCGACTAAATTCATCTCAAAACCAAATGAGATGATCACTTGATAAAACCATTGCCGAGATTCTTGCTTGAGCCCATACAAATCTTTTTGGTTGCACCATATAAATTATTTCATCAATGTCGCCATTTAGAAACGTTGTCTTTACATCCATCTGATGTAACTTAAGATTGAAATGCTCCACTAATGCCATTATAGTCCTGAAAGAGTCTTTCGAAGAAACTAGAGAGAAAGTCTCTTTACAGTCAATGCCTTCTTTCTATATAAAGCCCTTTTCAACAAGACAAGCCTTGTACCTTTCCACATTGCCTTTCTAATCTCTTTTGGTCTTAAATATCCATTTGCAAACAATGAGTTTTGTACCTTTTGGCAATGGGATAAGATCCCACACGTCATTGTCCTTCATGGACTTAATCTCCTCATTTATGGCATCAATCCACTTTTGAGATTTAGAACTTTCCATGGCTTGACAAAAGTTTATTAGATTATCTTCCATCACTTCATCATCAACTTCATGTTCTTGGAGAAATTCAATGTAATCATCTGGTATTACACTTCTCCTTTCTCTAGTGGATCTCCTTAATGGCATAGGTTCTTGAGGTGTTAGAGTTTGTTCTTTTTGAACAATTTCTTGATTGGGAGGTTCTCCAACATTGTCTTGATCCATTGTATCTGGTATAGAGTCATGAATATGATCATGATCAATGCAAATAACACCTATGGGAAATCAACATATTCCTCCTCAAAGATAAAGTCTCTAACCATATCTCCCCCTGCAAACTCGATATCCTCAAAGAACCTAGCATTTCCTGATTCAAAAATTGACTTATTCATGGGATCATAAAACTTGTACCCCCTAGATCTTTCAGAGCATCCAATAAAAGAGTAACTCACTGTCCTTGAGTCCAATTTCCTTTTATTGGGCCTATAAGGTCTTGCCTCAGCTGGACATTCCCAAACATGCAAGTGTTTTAAACTTGGCTTCTTGCCCATCCAAAGCTTATAAGAGGTTTTGACAGTTGCTTAAGGATATAAGCTACAGTCTTTAGTGCTTCTCCCCAGAGTGATTTTGGTAAGGTAGAATTAGAAATCATACTCCTCACCATGTCCTTAAGCATTTTATTTCATCTTTCAGCAACACCATTCATAGTGGGCGAACTCGACATAGTGTACTATGGGACGATACCACATTCCTCTAGGAATTTAGCAAATGGTCCTGGACGTTATTCACCTAAACAATCATATTTACCATAGTATTCACCACCACGGTCAGATTTGATGCTTTTGATCCTTTTGTTGAGTTGGTTTTCAACTTCAGTCTTAAAATTTTTGAACACATCCAGCGATTGTGACTTTTCGTGAATGAGATATATGTAGCAATATCTAGAAAAATCATTTATGAACATTATAAAATATTATTGACCATTCAAAGCAGCTATAGGAAATGACCCACAAATATCCGAATGTATAAGTTCTAAGACATCCAAAGTCCTGTTGGCTTCAAATTCCCTTTTATTGGTTTGCTTTCCCTTTATACAGTTAGTAAAGACATCAAAATCTGTGAAATTTAAGGGATCTAGAATTTCGTCTGACATAAGTCTCTCTATTCTCCATCTAGAGATATGACTTAATCTTTTGTGCCATAATGCACCTGAATTCTCATGGGTTAATTTTCTCTTTACACCTAGTATACTCAATTGCAATGATTCATTAAATGAAGCAATTGTATCAATTAAATAAAGATTATCATACCCTGATAAAGAGCCAAAACCAACCAATTTTGAATCATGAAACAAACTAAAATTTTCATTTCCAAATGAACAAGAATAACCAGATTTGTCCAAAGTAGAAATAGAAATCAAGTTCCATCTAAAAGATGGTACAATAAATGTCTTATCAAGATTCAAATAATATCTAGCCTTTAAAAATAATCTAAAATTTTCAATTGTCTCAACTTTAACTATCTTGTCATCACCGACATAGATGTATTTTTCACTATTATTTGGCTTACAACAACTTAGGCAACCCTACCTAGACACACTGATGTGAGTTGTTGCACTCGAATTTATCCACCATGTGTGTCTAGGTATTGAAGTTAAATTAACTTCAGAGCAAACCAAATTAAGAAGCATATCCCTTTTAGCACGCCATGCGTGATAATTGGTACACTACTTCTTTTTATATCCTTTAGTTCCACAGAAGAAACAACTAATGCCTTCTGGTTCATCCAGTTTCTTTTGTTGTTTCTTTTAAGGTGCCATATATGCAGCTTCCTTATCTGATTTATACCTCATTGAATTGATGTTGGCAGTAATATTGACAGGAATCATAGCTAAACAGAGAACAACAAATAAATAAAACAAGTTTACATAAGTCTTAAAACCAAAAACCATAATAATAAATTCAAATAAAGGTAAACCCCCCATCTCAAGATACCAAACACTCCATCAATATTTTATCTTTGGACAAAATGTTAACTTGTAAGTGATATCTTAGTTTAGTAATCAAACACTGACAATAAGAACATGTCGAAAAAATAAATCTTCCTTAGGGTCGATTTATTAATCATATGTTAAACCAAATAATTATCACGCATTTATTACCATAGATGCACATGCAATTCTATTAAATGTCGACCTTCCTATGGGCTGGTCAATATTCATATAAGTTACAAGTGTACAATCTTTTATATTTTAAAATAAATTAATTTCCACAATAGAAGTCACTTTGGCGACATGTTATTTCAATTAACTTATCTCAAAATATATACACAACCACACCAATATTCGAATTTAAAATTGTACTCAAGAAAAATTTCCTTAAAAGATTCCTTAAAAAAATAACTAAATAAATAATAAATCCATAAAACCTTAAAAAATCACATGAGAATAGGGAATCTAAATATTTTATGAGTGATCTAGTGGACCAAATCAAGTACTTAAGGGATAAAATTTAAGCCCTTTAAACTAGTACACATAAAATATGAAAATACAGTCATATTTTCAAAATTTTGAACTATCCAATGAATCCAAAACATCAAAAAACATGAAAATCGACTATTTAGACATCGAAATCCAAAATCAAATGACCCCAATACATTAACTCTAATTCTACTCGTCTGTTAAAAAATAAATAAATTCTGTTTGGGGTTTCTAAACCTATCTTCTTCTCAACCGACAGCAAGCGGCCATGACTGCCAAAACTAAGAACCCATCTGCCATTGCCTGCCATCACCAGCCCCTCGCTGCTGCTATCGATGGTAGCTATTGCCTTCTTTCACCGATAATGATATCTAAACTAGAAACCCATCGTTGCCCTGTGTCGCTGTCTGCTTCCCAGATCTGTCACCCACCACCGGTTCGACTGTCGCTCTGATCACAATTGATGTTTTCTTATCACCGTTCACTGCTACTAGTGACTGTCGCCTGCCCATTTGAAGGTGGTTTGTGGCAGACAACAGCCATGGTTGGGCTGCGAACGCCGCCTACATCTGGTGGTTAACGTGTCCCTGGTCGACGGTGAGTCTGGTCTGGATGGTCCTATGATTAGACGACCTGGCCTACTTTGGGTGGGGCAGCGTGAAGCGCATCAACAGCCTAATCTATGAGGAGACGCCAGGAGTGCTGATTTCGGCATAATCTGTTTTCTCTAACTTCCCATCAATGATGGGTGGATTTTGGGTTTCTAACAGCAACCATGTTGACCGATTTTGATGAATGACAAAATTGATTTGCAAATCAGATTTAGGCGTTGGAAGATAGCTATGTGGATTTGGAAGAAATGACTCTGATGGTTTAAGGTTTTCAAAAAAATTAGAATATGAATTTGGGATCCAAAATTTATAAGTCTGATTTCTCCTAATTGATTTCCATCAACAATCTTGTGGCATAAAAAATATTAATTTTTTGATTTTCATAAATTAATTTCTATTAACAATCTGGTTGTCATAAATTCTCTTTTTCTGTGATCTCAATTATTCGACATGAAGAGGCTCTTATACCACTTGTTGGGAAAATTCCTTTTATGAAAACTATTACATAAATCTTAGGATCATTTACATTGTATCATCTAAAATTAATAAACACATAAGTGAAAGTGTACCTAAATCTATAATGGTTGATTGCTGTTTAGAGCCGTGCGGTTGGCCTTCTAGATAAACACATGTTTCCCTAAGAGAACCCTTTTGGCTTTTCTCTGAGTTTTCTCTCTAGTGATGGGATGTCAGAAATAATGAAAATAACACGTATGACCTAGGGACTATGACCACTATATATAGATAACTCATGTGTACTTATGTATTATCTTTTGGTATTTCTATTTTAGCCCATCATAAAAATAGAAATTACCCTTAAGTCTCTACATATTAAAAGCTCACACTCTATCAGATACATTAAAGCCTAAATTACCTAAATCTTAATAGATCATTTTAAATAGGCTTAACCTTATATGATAGTCCATAATACATAATTATTCACATATAAGCCCAATGTTGGATTTATGATCCAATATTTATCTCTATTGCGTGCAACAATGCTTAGCCGGACCTCAACTCCAATGGTTGGCAATAGAGTTAGAGATGAACGCTAGGAGGAGGAACTACATGCAAGTTTAATAGCACCTAGCATACCCATTTTACTCTTTAACCCTTTTACACTATTTGTACTACTTTAGAAATTTTAAGATAGGTTTTTGAGATCATTGCTTAAAAAGAAGATGTGTTCTTCAGAATACTGAGAAAAGAAGAAGATGAACAAGATAGAAACCCAATTGTACTAATCCAGAAACGCAGGATTTATATTTTTAAAATACCAAATTTACCCTCAAAAGGCTGTAAGCCATCTCAATCATTGATCAAATCATCAATGGTCATTCTTCATTATTGTAGTGATTTTTTGCTACAAGGCATTGAAGTGAAATTGATCCCATGCAAATAATGTTAATAGTAGCACTCTCATTGTTGACTGCAAGCATAGATAAAATATTTGCATCTAGGTGAATGTTCTATTAATATAGTACATGATGTATGAAGATGGCATCTAGCAAGTTTAAAATCATGTCAAAGTTGTTATAGATACTATTTTACTATTACTGGTGGACTTGGGCAGGTTGCCAATATAGGTAATGGTCATTGAGCAATCTTTTAGTTATGGTGACTGAGGATGTAACATGTAGCTTTCTCAAATATAGTTAGACATAACAATCATAATGAAAACGATAGAGGCTAGAACAACTAGAATAGTTATGAGGAATATTTAGTTATTATGTTAGCCCATAGATACGTTAATGGCACTTCATTTGACAAGAACAAGGAAGGAACCATGGTGCTGTTAACTACTTGTCTAAAGATTTTCCCCTGAGTCTCATAGTGGGAAAAGATCCACTAGAACATGTTCTAATATAAATAAATAAATAAATTAGAACAAGGGGCATTATTATCATTTTAAGTTGAGAGTATAATTCTATTTATATGAGAGTATGCCTCTAATTGGGGAAAAGATCCAATAGAATATATTCTAGCATAAAAAAAATTAGAACAAAGGGCATCATTGTCCTTTTAGGTTGAGTGTAGGATTTCATTGATATATCTAATTGATAATAGATATATTCTTTGGCTCTAAGGGAAAGAACCTAGGAAAGAACCTAGTTTTTAAGAACAGATCACAAGATCAGTTGTTCTTTTAAAGGTTCTAAATAGCAGATCCAAGTGGATCAGGACCAAGAAAAGATAATCAACCACAAACTTCTTCTAATGTGAGAAATATTCGAAGCTTGTTAGAAAGATCACTCTTTTCTCAACCATCGAAGAGTTCAGTTACTTCTCAACCACAACAGAATCCTTCGGGGTTGTGGAGAACTCCAGTGTATGGTTATACTGAGGAAGATTATCCCAATCCTCATGAATTATTGGATAATATGAAGTCTCGAACTGAGGCACAAATTCACAAAACACTTGAAAAACAAAAATGGGATAAGAATGATATTCTTGATATACAAACCAGGCTCAATGAGCGGTTAGATTATGTTGAGAATATTCTTCATCATCAGAATGAGAGACAGGATAATTCAAGATCTCTTGATAACAGAATGCGAGCTATAGGAGGAAAATCCTCTAGTTATAGTCTGGATCAAGCGTATTCTAAATTGGCTTCAGATATGGGTATTGAATCATCAGAACGATGGCCCAGAGGAAGTCAAGATTTTAGAAGCTTAACGCAAGGACCCAGTGGTTCTTATAAACCAGGGTATCCTTGGAAGATTCCCTATAGGTATTTACCTAAGGAAGGGAAATATTAGCCTGTGTCGATGCAAGGGTCATATTTAAATATTGATTGCACCAGAGACACAGAAAAGGCTATTGAAATTTGGGCAAACCAAGCTCAAATTTTGTTACTTGGAGGAACAGGATGGATAGTTGAAAAGGCCAAGTTATATTTGGCAGCCAGTCTTCAAGGGAGTGCCCAAAGATTTTGGTACGAATTGAGCAGGAGGTCTCCGTTGGATGAATTAATCCAAGAGAATGCTCAAAACCCAGAGGAAGTAATTTCCTTATTTTTTGATATATTAAAAAGGGAATTTTTTGGGACAACTATCATAGACATTGATCGATATGATCAGGATAGAGCTAGAACAGCTCTGGCAAAACTTAAGATCTGTGATATGTGTTATTTTGAAGAGTATTTTTGTGAATTCAAAGAGCGATATTATCAGCTGAGTTTTGAAGATCAAAAATATGCTTTGAATATGTTCTATGACAAGCTTCTAGGAAAATGGAGAGCAGTGTCTCAGAGGGCTCTAGAATAGAGAATGATGACTAATGCTGAAATTGTTGATACATTGGGTGCTAGAGCAGAGGTAGTAGGACATTGCATTCTCTTGTATTACATGGAAAGACGATTAGCGAAAGATGCAAGTAAAATTCCAATCATGTTAGAGAATTGTTGCGATAAATTCGACATGATAGCTGGAAGATATGGGTGTGAACCCAAGCCCAGAAATGAATAGGCCATAGATTGCAACTCAGGATATCATTTCCAGAGTTTTGCGAAAAGTAAAAGATAAATCTGGAAATTTTTAGAAAATCTAGAAATTACCAATCATTTGGATCTATTTCCTTTCCTTTGTGAGAGTTACAAGTAATTGAATCCTCGTATTCTGAGTCTTCTGAAGAACTGACATAGACTGCTGCTCGAGTGGCTTTAGCATATCGAGCCTTTGCTTTGAGGTTTTAGATTTTCCTCAATCTAGCATGCTCTATTTCTTCTTTAATCTCTCTTTGTTTAGCAAGGACTTCTTCAATTTCTTCTTGCTCTATTTCTGCTATCCTGACTTTAATTGCTTCTAGGGTTTGCCTAACTGAAACAATTATGTCATAGACAGATTGAGCTAGAGTTCTTTCTTCATACTCTAGCACGTTGGCTAACTGGGTAAGATACTCTTCAATCTTAAGTAATCTTTTTTACTCAGATAGCAATCTTCTCAAATTTTGTCCCAACATTTTTAGCCTTTCTGGGAACAACTGTGGATTTCCATTTAAAAACTATGCATCTCATATGCTAATGAATGCAAACTGATTTTAAATGCAAACGTACCAGGTCCACCACGCTGGCTTTCTAGCCTTAAGGATACATCCCCAATATTCTTGGGAAGAGTCTATTTCTAAGATAAAAAAGTCTCCTTTTTCTGGTAATTTAATTCTGGGAGATATTTTATCTGATCTTTAGTCATTTTAATCCTCTGAGTGTCTTCATAACTCCATTGCCATGCAATTTTTTCTGAAAGCATTGTTGTATCCCCAGGGAAAATTGGAGTATGAACCAATTTGGGGGGACGAGATTGATTCAGATGATGAAGAATTGTTTAAAGTTCAATCAAAATATTCTAAAGAGTCTAAGGATTCAAATTCAGAAGATTGGGATCATGAAAGCCTAATTTTTCAAAAAATGCATGACATTGGCTTATTCATGATGAATCCAGATCCAAAGGAAATAGACTTGGTTCAGATCTCCTAAGATGAAGGGATACATACTATAGGATATTCAGTCTCAGATATAGCATCAACCTCAAATGATTGCTATGAGTGGAAGATGTAAGTTATAGGTATATCTGAAATCTATTCCAGATATTGGATGAGATATCAGGAATCTACCAAGATTCTAGAAACCGAAGCAATTGCAGAACTTCAAGCCACTGACAATGGCCAGTTCTTGGTACCTTTGATAAAATCTGAATAGGTACAAGAGGCTATTCAAAGAAAGAAAAATTTTGTTCAATATGGCTTAGTGTAGGTCGGGATATCTCCTTTGGTAAGACAAGAACTCGACTTACCACTTTTGGCAGCAATAGTAGATGCAAGTACTACTAGCCAGTTTGAAAAGTTCCTTTTGGGAGGGGCGAGGGCAAACCTTTGAAAAGGACCAGTGTGGTTCAAAGTTTGGCCTAGGTTAGATATAGATCTTAGAAATAGAAATGTTTTAAAAACATTGTGAAAAACATTGTGTTTGAGACTCTATACTAACAAATGGTTATGCCATAGCTTCCCTAGAAACAGAAGGGTAGTCAGGATATGGTGTAGAGTATATGTTCATTTCTGTAATACCCATAGACCAACTGTTAAAAATGAACAGATGTATACAGAACTGTTTGAGTCAGGAAATCTCGTAAAAGGGATGACTCCTACAGTAATCATTCCTCAGAGGCTTTCATGGCCGAGGAGTTGGGTCTTTCAAAAACAAGAAGGAAACCAACGAATGTTAGGATCTTCAAATGTTAGACAAGTAGGAAATAACTTGTTAATCCAGGAAGAACCTAGTACAAGTTCAAGTTCCAGGATCTAGCCTTAAGGATACATCCCCAATATTCCTGGGAAGAGTCTGTTTCTAAGATCAAAAAGTCTCCTTTTTCTGGTAATTTTAATTTTGGGAGATCTTTTGTCTAATCTTTAATCATTTTAATCCTTTGAGTGTCTTCATAACTCCATTGCCATGCAATTTTTTCTGAAGTTTTCTTATGAAGTACTCGGATTAAAGCCGCAAGCCCTTTGATGAAGGGTCTCACATAATTCAAGAGACTTAGGAACCATTGTAACCATTTCCTGTCTTGAATTTGGTCTGGAAATGCAGCTATTGACTCTGAAATGTGTGACTGCAACTTTTCCTTTCTTCCTTCAATCTCCAGTCCTAGGAAATTGACTCGAGGTGTCATCCAAACACATTTCTTTTTGTATAAAACCATCCCTTCATTGATGAATACTTCTGCTACCTTATTCAGGTGTTGCAGATGTTCTTTCTCATTTTTTGAGAAAACTAACACATCATCAATATATACTGCCACGAACTCTTTCAAATGTTTGAAAGTTGAGTCCATGCGCCTCTGAAATATGCCTGGAGCATTTTTCAGACCGAATGGCATAACTAGCCATTCATATAATCCCATTGGGTAAGAAAATGCTATAAGATGGATGCTCTTTGGATGCATTCTGATTTGCCAATATCCTGATTTTAAATCAAATTTTGAATAGATCATTGGCTGGTGCTGTCTTATCCAGTTCTTGAGTTCTTCCTGACCAGGAATGTGCCGGAAGCATAGGAACATATTGAACCAAAAAGAAGATCAAAAGATGCTAGATCCACATATTCAAGAAGAATAGTTGGATGGCAGAGACTGGAAATCCCAATTTATGAGGAAGAAACACCACAACTATCAATGTTGAAAGTCCTCATGGATATTCCAGTGATGACCAAGATTGAGGTGGAGTCATACTGCAGAAATAGTTCAGCACTTGTAGATACAGGGGCTAGTTTTTGCTGTGAACATCCTACTTTTCTTCTAGAACATCAATGGAAAGAGATGTCAACGATTCCCATAAAACTTGCAAATCAGGAATCAATCTCAGTTTCCAAAATGGCAACAGATGTGGAAGTAAGGATGAACGGAAAGACCTTTAAAATTAAATGGTTATTATGTATAGAAGGACTTTCAGAAGAACTAATCCTTGAAAATGCATTCTTAAAACATCAACTAGAGAATAGGCCATTTATCCAAGAATTAGATCACGTGATTATTGGAGCACATAAAATTCCAATAGAGTCATCTCCGTCTATTTTCAAAATGGACAGAGGAGAAGACAGAAAAAGGACAGATTTATCTATAGCTCAAGCTATCATTCAAATGATCGAGTAGGATAATGTCCAGATACAAAAGATTGAGAATATTCACCAGAATCAGCTTGCTAAAATTCAGCGGAAGCTAGAAGATAACTTTTTAGACAATCCCTTAAAGTTATCAGAAAAATGTAATGTGGAAGCTATTCTTAAACTCAAAAATCCAGAAACTATCATCAGGAGTGGTGGAATAAAATACACAGCCAAGATGATAGAGGAATTTGAGAGGCAGATTCCTGAATTGGAAGCCTTACAGTTGATTAAACCTAGTCAAAGCTAGTATAGAAGTGCTGCCTTTATGGTTTTAAATCATGTAGAAAGGGTAAGAGGAAAGGCCAGGATGGTTATAGATTACAGAAATCTAAACTAGGTAACCAAAGATGATGGATATACTCTTCCAAATCAGGAAGAACTCATCCAACAGAGACCTCCTGCTCAATTCGTCCTAAAATCTTTGGGCACTCCCTTAGAGGCTGACAGCCAAATATAACTTGGCCTTTTCAACTGTCCATCCTGTTCCTCCAAGTAACAAAATTCGAGCTTGGTTTGCCCAAATTTCAATAGCCTTTTCTGTGTCTCTGCTGCAGTCAATATTTAAATATGATCCTTGCATCGACATAGGCTCAGATTTCCCTTCCTTAGGTACATACCTATAGGGAATCTTCCAAGGATACCCTAGTGTATAAGAACCACTGGGTCCCTGCATCAAGCTTCTAAAATCTTGACTTCCTTTGGGCCATCGTTCTGATGATTCAATACCCATATCTGAAGCCAATTTAGAATACGCTTGATCCAGACTATAACTATCCTATAGCCAGCATTCTGTCATCAAGAGATCTTGAATTATCCTGTCTCTTATTCTGATGATGAAGAATATTCTCAACATAATCTAACCGCTCATTGAGCCTGGTTTGTATATCAAGAATATCATTCTTATCCTATTTTTATTTTTCAAGTGTTTTGTGAATTTCTGCCTCAGTTTGAGACTTCACATTATCCAATAATTCATGAGCGGAATAAAATACACAGCCGAGATGATAGAGGAATTTGAGAAGTAGATTCCTGAATTGGAAGCCTTACAGTTGATTAAACCTAGTCAAAGCTAGCATAGAAGTGCTACCTTTATGGTTTTAAATCATGCAGAAAGGGTAAGAGGAAAGGCTAGGATGGTTATAGATTACAGAAATCTAAACCAGGCAACCAAAGATGATGGATATACTCTTCCAAATCAGGAAGAACTCAGGAACTAGATAAGACAACACCGGCCAATGATCCATTCAAAATTTGATTTAAAATTAGGATATTGGTAAGTCAGAATGCATTCAGAGAGCATCCATCTTACAACATTTTCTTGCCCAATGGGAATAAATGAATGGCTAGTTATGTCGTTCGGTTTGAAAAATGCTCCAGGCATATTTCAGAGGCGCATGGACTCAGCTTTCAAACATTTGAAGGAGTTTATGGTAGTATATATTCATGATGTGTTAGTTTTCTCAAATAATGAGAAAGAACATCTGCAGCACCTGAATAAGGTAGCAGAAGTATTCATCAATGAAGGGATGGTTTTATCCAAAAAGAAATGTGTTTGGATGACACCTCGAGTCAATTTCCTAGGACTGGAGATTGAAGGAAGAAAGAAAAAATTACAGCCACACATTTCAGAGTCAATAGCTATATTTCCAGACCAAATTCAAGACAGGAAACAGTTACAATGGTTCCTAGGTCTCTTGAATTATGCAAGACCCTTCATCAAAGGGCTTGCGGCTTTAATCCGAGTACTTCATAAGAAAACTTCAGAAAAAATTGCATGGCAATGAGTTCTGAAGACACTCAGAGGATTAAAATGATTAAAGATCAGACAAAAGATCTCCCAGAATTAAAATTACCAGAAAAAGGATACTTTTTGATCTTAAAAATAGACTCTTCCCAGTATCCCCAGGGAAAATTAGAGTATGAACCAATTTGGGGGGACGAGATTGATTCAGACGATGAAGAATTGTTTGAAGTTCAATTGAAATATTCTGAAGAGTCTAAGGACTCAGATTCAGAAGATTGGGATCATGAAAGCCTAATTTTTCAAAAAATGCATGACATTGGCTTATTCATGATGAATCCAAATCCAAAGAAAATAGACTTGGTTCAAATCTCCCAAGATGAAGGGATACATACTATAGGATCTTCAGTCTCAGATATAGCATCAACCTCAAATGATTGCTATGAGTGGAAGATGCCAGTTATAGGTATATCTGAAGTCTATTCCAGAAATTGGATGAGATATTAGGAATCTACCAAGATTCTAGAAACCGAAGCAACTGCAGAACTTCAAGCCACTGACAATGGCCAGTTCTTGGTACCTTTGATAAAATCTGAACAGGTACAAGAGGCTATTCAAAGAAAGACAAATTTTATTCAATATGGCTTAGTGTAGGTTGGGATATCTCCTTTGGTAAGACAAGAACTTGACTTACCACTTTTGGCAGCAGTAGTAGATGCAAGTACTACTAGCCAGTTTGAAAAGTCCCTATTGGGAGGGGCAAGGGCAAACCTTTGCAAAGGACTAGTGTGGTTCAAAGTTTGGCCCAGGTTAGATATAGATCTTAGAGACAGAAATGTATTAAAAACATTGTGTCTGAGACTCTATACTAACAAATGGTTATGCCATGGCTTCCCTGGAAACAGAAGGGTAGTCAGAATATGGTGTAGAGTATATGTTCATTTCTATAATACCCATAGACCAACGGTTAAAAATGAACAGATGTATACAGAACTGTTTGAGTCAGGAAATCTCGTAAAAGGGATGACTCCTACAGTAATCATTCCTCAGAGGCTTTCATGGCCGAGGAGTTGGTTCTTTCAAGAACAAGAAGGAAACTAACGAATGTTAGGATCTTCGGATGTTAGACAAGTAGGACTCCTGTTGTCCTTTGTGCTTATCCATTCAATTGTCTGGATCCCTAAACAGGTGACAAATCTGTTACCACAGCCGAGTGATAAGAGAAGAAATCTGATTCATTCTGGTAATTCGGCTATATTGGCCAAATGACTTCTGTCTATAAATAAGTAAGACACCATTCCTACTTTCAGAGGTTCTCTCCATAACTGAGAGTCTCTAAACACATCCATTGTGACAACTAATTGAGGCCTCTGCTTAATTTTGTACACAAACTTCTGGATGTCAGGATTTGCTTCCCAAACTATTTGTTCTCTAGAAAGCAAATTCTTTGAAACCACTTCTTTAATGGTTTCTTTAACTAGCCCATAAATGATCTCATTTTTTGATTCTTAGGTTTTCCATTTTTCGGATAAACTGAAACCAATAGATTCCTATCGAGAGAGACGATCTACTTCCTATTCCAATTTAACAATCCTATCACCTAACCCTTGAGCTGCTACATACATCTGTTGGAGCCCACCTGGATTGTTCTGGTGATACTAGATTAACATTCCTGCCCATAACAGTTCTAGCTGATCCTTTGATTCCTGCTAAACAGTTGTAGGAGATACGTCTTCCAACTTAATCTATGCTGGATTATGGATGAGGTATCCGGTTTCTTTATCTTCAACCCATAGTTCACCTTGCTGTTGAATTTTAACTTGGGGCAATCTGAAATATGGATGTCTAGAAACAACTTCTTTCAACTTTGGAGTTTTCTTGCTTCCTGTCTTGACTATGCAGGCACTAGCAAAGTGTCGAAACTCCTTACATGGCTAACACTGCAACTTATCCTTGCTGGGCTTTGAAGCTACAGTCGCTTTGGCTTCAGCTAGAAGAGCTTCTAGCTTCTCTACCTTCCTTTCTGCATCAGATTTTTGTCCTTTGCTGGAACCTAGTCTTTTGTCCATCTTTTAACAAAACCTGCAAGTTCTCTTATTAAAAGATCATCACATAAGTTAGAATGAGATTTAATAAGTTCAATTTCAAACTGATAATGTGCTAACTTCTGTTGCCATCTTACTAGCTTAGCCTGTCCAATGGACTTAAACTTGATAGAACGGAAATGCTTCACATAAGAAGAATCTATCCTAACTAGGAACATCTTCTCTGAAGCGAGGTAAAGTTCATAGGCCTTAATTGACTAAATAACAGCATATCCGGATCATATCAATCAATGTCTGTGATAGTTGTCCCGGAAAATTCCCTTTTTAATATATCAACAAATAAGGGAATTACTTCCTCTGGGTTTTGAGCATTCTCTTGGATTAATTTATCCAACAGAGACCTCCTGCTCAATTCATCCCAAAATCTTTGGGCACTCCCTTGGAGGCTGGTAGCTAAATATAACTTGGCCTTTTCAACTGTCCATCCTATTCCTCCAAGTAACAAAATTCGAGCTTGGTTTGCCCAAATTTCAATAGCCATTTCTGTGTCTCTGCTGCAGTCAATATTTAAATATGATCCTTGCATCGATACAGGCTCAGATTTCCCTTCCTTAGGTAAATACGTATAGGGAATCTTCCAAGGATACCCTGGTTTATAAGAACCACTGGGTCCTTGCGTCAAGCTTCTAAAATCTTGACTTCCTTTGGGCCATCGTTCTGATGATTCAATACCCATATCTGAAGCCAATTTAGAATA
>JAYJMB010017706.1:0-43548 GCA_036873735.1 Pouteria campechiana
AGACCCAGAATTTTGAGAGCGCATTGACTTCATCTATGTTTCAAACTATGGACCCATAGCATATACTCATGAACCTCCTTTAGCAATCGCAAAGGATCCATTCTTCATTCCACCTCCTCCACAAAAAGACCCAAGTCATCTCCCAAACCACCCAAGCCCTCTTCTACCCCATCATCATCTCAACCCAAGCCTCCTCTTCCCCCTCATAGAAATTCCTTCTCTAAGGCCTATAAGAGAAAGCCTAAGCCAACCCGCTGATTGTGCTGCAGTTATATTTTCCTTTCTCACTTACTTCTGATTGTTATTTTCTGACTACAGTCATTTCATTTGTAATGTTACTTCATTATCATTGGCTTATTCTATTGTATCTTAAATAATGATGTATCTTCTTGTTCAAATGTACTTTGCTATATAAATTATGAAATGCCATGCTGATTTACAGAGTTTGATCATGATAATGCAATCAGTTACTTATTCTCTTTTACTGCATTTTTTATTATGACAAAAAGGGGGAGAAAAATAAAGATATTTTTTTAAGTATATATTAAGGAGGATCTTACCCATGCAGGGGAGCCCCATTAAGGAATACATTGCATATTCTAAAATTTTTTTATGAAAGGTTTATCACTCAAATGTTTTGTCATCATCAAAAAAGGGGGAGAATGTTACTAAGCTTGATTTTAATTATGAATGAGATTAAACAAATTAGTTTTGATGATGAACAAATAAATGAGTGAGAAATTAACATACTAACAAATTAATTTCAAAGTGTTGTAGTATTAATTTCAAAATAGATTAAAGAAAGTAATAAAGGAATGCTTAAATAAAAAGACATTCAAAATTCACTTTAGAACTTACTTAGAATACTACCATAAAAAGATTAGAAGCTAAGAAGAAATTAGAAGTTACGCAAATCACTTAAAAGTGACTAGCTGTAACTCAGAACCAGATCAGAAGTATTCCAAAACTTCTTCAGAAGCGATATCGAACATCAAAAGAAAACAAAAGAAGCACAGAAGCAAGTTAGAAACAATACAATGCTTCATAGAAGCAACTCAGAAGGACTATCTTATTAAATAGAAGCAAAGCAGAACATTATCATACTATACAGAAGTAACCTAGAAGTGTCATAATGTTGCTCAGAAACAATAAAGAATTCAATCATGCTGCATAGAAGCATCGCAAAACCCAATGGTATTACTAAGAATCAATACAAAAAATGTTCAGTCATACAAAACTAACACAGAAGGAACTTCAATCACACGGAGCAACCCAAAAGATAAGTTATGATCAAAACTATCAGAAGAATTTTTGGAGTAACAGAAGTAATGCAGAAGCAAAACAACATTATGTAGAAGTAATGCAGAACCTGTCATGGTACACAGAACCAGTGCAGAAATCATGCATAATCAAGTTAGAAGAAATATCAGAGACATGTTTGATTCAACATGATTAGATAAAGATATACAGAAGTAAAGACTAAGCTTCATAAGTAAACCAAAAGATACTCAAAAATTCTTTAGAAGACTCAAAGATAACCATTGAAGAATAAGACAATGGACAGAAATTCTAAAGGAGATACTGCCAAAAATTACTAACCATAGAAGTTCCACAGAACCACTTTAGAAATTCTGTTGAAGTATAGATCGAAGCACAGAAGTTTTGAGGATGCACTCAGAATTTCTGAACTCTAGCCAGTTGCAAAAGTTGCCACCAAACCAGCCTAATTTGTTTGAAAATGGTGCCAAAGATTGTAACAACTAAAATTTCAAATCCTATATAAAGAGGATTAAGGCGACATAAAAAATAATAGAGAGATTACACTAAAAATCATTTTATTGATTAAGAGAAGAGCATTCACAACTTTCCATCATTCAACTCTAGTTGTTACATTAGTGCCAAAAGCATTCAGAATGCTCAACATCAGAGCTACATCAACTTCAAAAGGAGTTTGAATCTAATCTCATTGCTCACTTTGTTCTTTCAATTAAGCTTTAGCTTTCTTACATGTTAGCCTAAATAAGAGGTATTATTATTGTACATTCATTTTGAAAAATCCAAGAGTTAGTTGGTAAGCTTTGTAAAACTAACTATTTGTAGAAGTTTCTAGTTAGCTTTGAAAAACCAGTAAGTTACTAGTAAGCTTGAAAACCAATGTGTAAGAGTTTCTAGTGAACTTGGAAAATTAGTAAGTTGTTGGTGAGCTTGTAAAACCAATAAATGTTATAGTGGAACCTAAGATTAGTAAAGAAGACTGACTTAGAGAAGTGGAATAGGAACCTAACATGGGCTGAACCACTATAAAAATACTATGTCTATGTTATATGTTATTATCTCTTTCATTTTAAGCACATATAGTCATTTATTAGCCAAAATTTATAGAAGCTCAATTCACCCCCCCCCCCCTGCCTCCCTTTTGAGCTACCATTCAGTTAGGGACCAGCAAGAACTATACTAATGCAAAAATAAAGAAAGAAGTTAAAAAACTTGGGTTGCCTCCTAAGAAGCACTTCAGTTATAGTCTTCAACCAGACTCTTCCTTTTTCAGGTTCATTTGAGCATGACAATTGCTTTGAGGTGATCAACACCACCCTCATAGTAAGGCTTCAATTGATGTCCATTGACTTTTAAAGTGCCTTTTTCTTCATGTTGAAGCTCCACATCACCATATGGGAAAACTTATGTCGCAATGAATGGTCCTAACCACTTGGATTTGAGTTTTGTAGGGAACAACCGAAGCTCGAAATTGAACAACAACATTTTCTACCCTAGGATGAGTTCTTTTCTTTGGATATGATTTTCATGCCATGATTTTGTCCACTCCTTGTATATCTTGGCATTCTCATAGGCTTCGTTGCAAAATTCATCCAGTTCATTCAATCGTAGAAGTCGTTTCTCCTTGGCTACATTCATGTTCATGTTCAACTATTTCATTGCCCAATACGCATGATGTTCTAGCTCCACTGGAAGATGGCATGCTTTACCATATACAAACCTATGAGGTGACATGCCCATAGGTGTCTTGAATGTAGTTTGGTATGCCCACAGAGCATCATCCAACCTTTTAGCCCTATCCTTGCAAGAGTTCTGCATTGTCTTTCTTAGAATTCGCTTCACTTCTCTATTGAAAATTTTTGCTTGGCCATTTTTTTGAGGATGATAGGCTAATGCTATTTTGTGCTTAACCTCATACTTTGACAAAAGAGCTGCAAATTTTTTGTTGTAAAAATGGCTTCACTTCATCACTGATAATGGCTCTCAAAGTTTCAAATCTTGTGAAAAACGTTTTTCAAAGAAAATCAGTACTATCTTCCCATCATTAGTGTGAGTAGCAACTACCTCCACCCGCTTTGATACATATTCCACTGCCAAGAGGATGTACTTGTGATTGTAAGATGAAGGAAATGGTCCCATGAAGTTGATGCCCCACACATAAAAGAGTTCAACATCTAAAATATTTTTCAAAGGCATTTTCTTTGATATGTTTCCAAGTCTTTGGCATTGATCACATGCAACAACAAAAGCTTGGGCATCCTTCAATAATGTAGGCTAATAGAAACCCGATTGCAAAACTTTTATGGCTGTTTTATCTCCTCCAAAATGTCCTACACACTCAAGCATATGGCGGTGCTTGAGAATATCTTTCATTTCTTTTTTCAGTACACATCTCCTTATTATCTGATCAGCACAATGCTTATAGAGAATTGAACCTTCCCAATAGTAATGCTTCACATCAGAATAAAACTTCTTCTTTTGATGAGGAGATAGTTCAAGTGGCATGATGTTTCCTGTTAGATAGTTTACAAAGTTTGCATACCATGGAGTGGGTTGTGTTGAAGTAGTAGCAAATAATTGAAAATTGATCACCAATGGGAAGTTTCTGCATTTCTGCATCTTCTTGTAGCTCCAATCTTGAGAGATGATCTGCCACAAAATTTTTTGTCCCTTTCTTGTCTCTAATCTCCAAGTCAAATTCTTAGAGTAGAAGCACCCACCGGATGAGTCTTGGCTTTGCGTCCTTCTTAGCCTTAAGGAATTTGATTGCAGAATGATCCATGAATACAATCACCTTATTGCCAATGAGATAGGATCTAAATTTATCAAAGGCAAATACAATTGCCAACAATTCTTTTTCTGATATGGCATAGTTGAGCTAAGCATCATTGAGAGTCTTGCCAGCATAATAGATGGTGTGAAATACCTTGTCCCTTCGCTATCCCAAGACTGCTCCTATAGCATAATTGCTTGCATCAAACATCAGCTTGAATGGTTTATCCCACTTCTGTGCAACCAAAATAAGCGCTTAAATGAGTTTTTTTTTCTTCAAGGCATTGAATGCCTTCATGCATTCTTCATTGAAATCAAAGGATGTGCCTTGCACAAGCAAACTGGAGAGTGGCTTTGAGATTTTTGAGAAGTGCTTAAGGAACCTTCTATAGAATCCCATGTGCCTAAGGAAACTCCAAATTCCCTTCACCACGAAGTAGCATTTTTCCCAATTCAACACTAAATTTGTTTCTTCATATCTCTTTAAAACTAACTCCAAGTTTTGAAGACAATGATCAAAAGACTTTCAAAACATGGAGAAATCATCCATGAAGACTTCAATGATTTTCTCCACCATGTCCAAAAATATTGCCATCATACATCTTTGAAAAGTGGCGGGTGCATTGCATAGACCAAAAGGCATTCTTCTAAAGGCAAAGGTACCATATGGTCATGTGAATGTGGTCTTCTTATGGTCTTTTGGAGCAATGGCTATTTGATTGTATCTAGAATAGCTATCTAAAAAGTAGTGGTAATCAAAACCTGCTAGACGATCCAACATTTGATCAATGAATGACAATGGGAAGTGATTTTTTCTTGTGGCTGTATTTAACTTCCCATAATCAATGCAAATCCTCCACCCTGTAATAGTTCTCAATGGAATTAATTTGTTATTGTCATTCTTCACCACTTTCATTCAACCCTTCTTTAGAACCACTTGTCAAGGGCTAACCCATGAACTGTCAAAAATAGGATAAATTACTCCCACATCCAGCCACTTCAACACTTTTGTGTGAACCACTTCCTTCATAGTTGGATTCAGTCTTCTCTGAGCTTCCATAGATGGTCTACAATTTTCTTCCATTAAAAGTCTATGCATGCATATAGTTGAGTTGATTCCTTTCATATCAGAGATGGACCACTTGATAGCTGATTTGTAATTCCTAAGAACCCACAGTAGCTTATGTTCTTCGTTATTGGAGAGGCTGGAAGATATGATAACTCGTAATGAAGAGGATTCTCCAAGAAAGGCATACCTTAGATGGTCTAGCAACTATTTGAGCACAAAAAATGGTGACTTCTTAATTGAAGGAATGGATTGAGGAAGACTCTATCCCAAACTTTGAAAATACTTTCTGTTTTGTGGACCAAAAGAGTCCAACCACTGTATAATTTTTGCAATATCTTCCTCATCAAAAGAGGAGGATGCGTTAAGCTAATTTCTAGCGAATCTTTGAAACTTTTCAAGTTCTAAGATACTAAGGTATCCAATGAGTCTATCCTGAAGCAGTCATCACTTGCTACTAGATATTTGATTGCATTAAACACCTTAAATATCACTTCCTCATCCTGAACATGAAGCTTTGATTGACCTTTATGGACATCAATCAAAGCTCTTCCAATGGTCAAGAATAGCCTCCCCAAGATGATAGGAACATCTTTGTCTTCTTCGATGTCAAGCATCACAAAGTTTACTAGAATATAAACTTGCCAGTCTTAACAAGTATATCTTCAACAATGCCTCATAGGTGCTTGATAGATATGTCCACCAGCTGAAGAGAGAGTTGTTAGTCTTACTTCGCCTAGCCCCAATTTTTTGTATATTGATAAAGGCATAAGATTAATGCTAGCTCCCATATCACATAATGCCTTCTCAAATACTAAATTTCCAATGACACAAGGAATATTGAAGCTTCCTGGATATTTAAGTTTTTGAAGTAGCTTCCTTTGAATAATTGCATTGCATTCCTCAATGAGAGCAACCATCTCATATTCTTCTAACTTTCTCTTGTTTGACAAGATACCTTTCAAAAAATTCACATAGCTTAGCATTGTGCAAGTGCATCAGCAAATGGTATATTAATGTGAAGGTTTCTAAAGACTTCCAAGAACTTAGCAAACTGCTTATCCAGTTTGCTTTTCTTTAGTTGCTAAGGAAAAGGTATGGAGGCAGCTGGTTGCTAAGGCGGCAACGATTATGGCTTAGGAGGGGCTTCAACTTGCTCTTGAATTTCTGATTTATCTTTCTCTTTGCCCACTAGAGGTTTCAATTCCTTCCCACTTCTTAAAGTGATGGCTTTGCAATGTTCTCTTCAATTTATTTCTGTATTGCTAGGCAAGTTGCCTTGTTGATGATTGTTGAACATATTTACCATCTGAGCCACTTAACCTTCTAAGTTTCGGATCTGTACAAATTGGTTCTACATATTGGCCCTTGTTTGAGCCGTAAAATCTTCTATTTTGTTGATGAAGTTATCAACTGTGGCTGAGAATTTATTTGAAGTACTAGCGAATTAGGCTAGACCAGTCTCCCAATCTGCCTTTTTCTCTTATTGCTGAAATCTTTCTTGTTGTTGAAATCCTTGTTGTTGCTAAAATCGTTAATTAGGTTATCCCATATTTTGATAATTCTTCCAAGGAAATTTTGGATGGTTTCTCTGCCCAAGATTATAGGGGTTGTAATATAGGTTGTTTTGCTTCTTGTTGAAATTTCCAACAAACCATGCTTGTTCTTGCTGAGGTTGCATGAATGGATTTCTAGTTTGGAAATCCTTCATTAGAATGATTATTTTGGCATAAGTCACAAAAAATCAGAGGAGTTTGAATGGCATTGACTCCCACTTGATTCTTTTGTAATTTTTGTGTAAGTATTATAACTTGAGCTGTTAATGCAGAGATAGAATCAATTTCATATACTCCTATCAGCTTCTATGATATAGTTCTCTCACTCCTCCATTGCAAGTTATTTGTGGCCATGTCTTCTAGTAGCTCATAAGCTTCATCCTTAGTTTTCTTCATTAATGCTCCTCCTACAAATGCATCAATCAAGGTTCTCGTGTTACTGGTTAGTCCATTATAGAAATTTTGAACTTGCATCCACTTGAGTAGCCCTTGGTGTGGACACTTTCATAGCAACTCTTTATATCCCTCTTGTGCATCATAGAGAGTTCCACCTTCATGCTGCGTGAGGTTATTGATCTCCATCCATATTCTTGTTATTTTTGCTAGAGGAAAAAATTTGGCAAGAAACTTTTGCACTAATTCTTCCCAACTAGTGGTGTAATTTGTAGGTATAAAATTCTACCAAACGTTTGCTCTATCCCTTAAGGAGAAAGGAAAAAGCCTTAGGTGAATAGCATTGTCTGAGACCCTATTGTATTTGAATTCATCACATATCTCCAAGAAGTTAGCAATATGTACATTTGGTTCTTCATTCGGAAGCCCATTGAATTGAGCTCCTTAGATCATCTGCAAGGTGATTGGCTTGATCTCAAAGTTGTTGGCAGTAATGGCCGATCTTCTTATCTCAGGTTGGATTCTAGTTGCTGTTGGCAATGCATGATCTCGCAGCGATAAGTAAGGATGATTCATGTTCACTTCTCCTGGATCAGTCATAGTGTTTTGCAATTGATTGGAAATTGGTCTTCTCTCTCTTCTAATCCTTTAAAGTGTATGATCTATCTCAGAATTAAGAGGGATCAAAATGTTACTTTCAGATCTTTGCATACACTTATGAAAGGTTCTGAAAAAGAAATAAGAACTGCAATGAATAACAAAGATAAAAGAAAAGAAAATTTCAAAGTAACACTAGATTATTTATTTTGATATTGGCAATGCTACCATCCCCAACAATGATGCCAAAAACTTGTTGAAAATTTTCCTTAATGCAAGTGCACATGTCGCGAACAAGTAATAAAGAGCGAGTGAGATATCATTCCCACAAGGATGTATGTATGCCAAATACTAACTAATCTAACTCTAAATTCTATTTGAATGATTAAATTGTGATATGTGGATATAAATAGAGAAGATATTGATTAAGAAACTCTAGCAATGATATGGATTATGGATAAATATAAAGATATAATGATTAAAACATCTAGGAGCTTTTGACTTCGCCAGATTAATAAAATTTAGTTTCATTAGTTTAACAATCGATTTTTGCTCCTATGTTGACAACAAGTTTCTCTTAGTTAATTTCTATTCTTTCTCAAGTCATAACAACTTATCTCAATTAGCTGATTTTCTTTATCTTTGTGAAAATAAAAAACTAATCAAGATGCATTAAGATCGCAAAAACTATAATGTTGCAAAAGCTTCATGGATATCTCTATCATCATGATCATCTTATGGTGGTTAATCATGGTCTAATTCGATTATCACTTCATAGCCTCAAATAAAATCACAAATCATGTTGAAATGGCAAGCATTCTTTCACAAGCAATAACATTAGGTTAAACACTTAACACAAATGATGAACAACGATAGAAATGAATTAAATATAATGAAACCAAATACTCATTATCTATCTATATCATTCCCCTAGATTAAAGTGCTTAGCTCATAATGAAATCAAAAAAAACCATACACATAGTCTTATATATAATTAAGAAACAAAAAAAATTGAAAAAGAATAAGAAGGGATCAAGGAAAATTCTTTTCCACATAATGCTCTGCCTCCTCTTTATCTTTTAACAGCATGCTCTCAATACAAGAGAGATCTCCCCTCCAAATCTTGTGTTGCTACCTTCTCCATTATTTCTAGCTATTAACCTTTGCTAACAAGATCCCAAAAGTGTACCCTTGCTTCCTTCTTATAGCCACTTCCATCAGGGTTAAGCATTTGCAATTTTTCAATGCTTTTCCCAAAAATTTCAATCTTGCTTCCTACTTGGCTTCGTGGCTTAAAAAATTGGAGTCGCAGCCCTATTTTCTAAAACCCATGCAGGATGCCATTTTCTATTTTTGGTTCACAACTTAGAAAATTGGAGTCACAGCCTCATTTTCTGCTGCCCATGCAAAAATGCCAATTTCTATTTTGGGGCCATGGCTTAGAAAATTGGAATCGCTGCCTCATTTTTCTGCCTATGGCATCTCACTACATGATGTTTTAGAGTCGCAGCCTCATTTTCTGCTACCCATGCAAAAATGCCAATTTCTATTTTGGGGCCATGGCTTAGAAAATTGGAATCGCTGCCTCATTTTTCTACCTATGGCATCTCACTGCATGATGTTTTAGAGTCGCAACCCTATTTTCTAGGGCTGCTGCACCATTTTCTGCTAGCTACTTTTTTTCTTGTTTAGTTGTTTTTTCCCTTCTCCAAACTTGCTAGTTGTTTAGTCCCTTTTTTCCATGCTTAACTCCATCTTCTAATGTCCTACAAACACACAAAAACTTCATAAATTTCTCATGAAAATTCTCAAGAATTAGAAAATGATAAGTTCTGATAGTAATCAATATAACTAAATAAAATTCACTCATCTGTGGTTGTGTTTTTTGTGTTTGTTTATCTAGTTTGTGTGTGTTTTGTTGATCTTAGTTATGTTTGTGTGTCTAAGGGGTCGTAGCTATGTTATTGTGTTTAATATTCTATCTATTTGTGTTCTATTTGTGTTTAGTTAAATATTCGTGAAAAAAAATTATTGTGTGTTTTGATCATTGATTTGGGGTCATCATAGAAAACTAATGATATGTAAGTGACATTTAACAATGGTTAGGATGAAAATGATAGAAATCATTATTGTCTTAATGCTTAACTTGCTTCCTTGTCTAATTTATTGTAGATTCCTTATACACATTGATCACATAGACATACATGATAACTTGAAAATTTTCTCTTAACCATGTCAATTTTATTGAGGTTTTGAATGATGAACTAGATTGATGTACATTGTATTCTTTTTAAAACTTCATGCTTTTATTTTCCTCAAGGATGAGCAAATGAGTAAGTTTTGGGGTATTTGATAAGTGAATTTTATCCACTTATTTCCTATATGTGCAAGCTTAATTATTTGTGAATCCTTGATAGATTTAGATGAATTTCAAATGAATTTATTGAATTTTTTAAGTGAATTGAAGAATGAAAAAAGGAAGAAAAACTAAAAAAAGATGAAGCATAAAGAAATATAGAAAGGAAATATGCAAAAGAGTAACCAAATGAAACAAGCATGGAAGGTATCAAATTTCAAGTCATGGCATCTAATGCGTTCAAGGCAGTTTGTAGAGATAGCAGATTCTAAGCCACGATGTCCAATTCCAAGCCACAACGCCAGCGTTGGTCCAGGTTTTCTGCTCCATCTATCACCTAGTTTTTAAGGGATTTAGAGAAGACTTTTAGGGCATCTTTTGGGGAGAGTTTTAGGGTTCTCTTGGTGATGGCTTAGGGGATTTTATGGAGAGAAAGAGGTAGAGTTTTTGAGGAAGCTCTTGGAAGGAAGAAGTGGAAGCTAGATTGTTGTTATTTGTATTCAAGATTAGAGTTTGGATTTGGATTTTGGATGTGTGCTATGATTATCTTATTAATTTTGATTTGAATATGAGTAGCTAAACTCCTCTTTCTAGAGGAGGGATGGATCTTATGCTGATTTCATGCTTTAATGAATGAGTTATGTGATTGAATATGTTTTATTGATTTAATTATGATATTTTATGATTAATGCTTTCAATCTACTGTCCATATATTGAATGATATTACATTTGAGATTTAACAATCAGGAGAGGTAATTCTGAATGGGATCTAAACATTATGACATGGAATGCTAGATGACTTGTGAAAGCTTCTATATTATGTGAGATCATTCAAAAGAACCATAAGTCTTAATGCATTCTTAATATTTTAATTTTTATTGGGACATTAAAATTGGGATTTTGAGAATAGATACTTGGCCTAACACTCGAGAGAGGAGGTTAAGTGCATTAGAATTCTTGATCTATAAATTGATAAAAATAATCAATACATAATAAGTTGAAGAAACCATGATTGAAGCATAAGTGAAGTCGATCCTCTAGAAACTTCTCTATTTTGATTTCATTCCACCAAAAGGCCATTTATTTTTATTTCTTATTTACATCCACATTATTTGATTTTCCAAACAAAATTAGAATTGTATACTGTGATAGTTAGTGAATAATTGAAATATGCAATCCCTGTGGAGATGATACTTTCTCATCACTATATTACAAAACTTGATGCCATGCAATTATAGTATAATTTTCAAAGTGATTAGGTGCCCACATTGCTGCCCCCTTTTTCTTGGTTTTTCTCCACTTTAATTCCTATTCTTTTTACTCTCATATATTTAACCTTTTAACCATTACATTTTTCACATAAATCTAGCATTAAAATACATGTTTAGTCCCTTTTTATACATCATTCAAATACATAATAATTACCCATAATATACAAATACGTGGGCTCTTAATCACTGTTATTATATAACAACTTTATTCACAATTTCACAATTCATTCTTCTAAATAATGGAGCAAAATTTTTTTTACTTCAATTCATCTCCATTTATATTAATACTAAAGACAATTACAATGTATTCTAATACCTAAAAATTAACACCCTTGGTGTTACAGATCCTCTAGAGCTTCTTTACCTTGATTTTTTTCCACCAAAAGCTAGTATATTTCTATTTGTTGTTTAAATTATTATTATTTTATTTTTCAAATAAAATTAGAATTATTTATTGCAATAGCTAGTGATTAATTAGAATTTGCAATCCCTATAGAGACAATAACTTTCTTACCATTATACTACAAAACTTAACACCATATGCTTGTGGTAATATTGCAGCAAACAAGTTTTTAGCACAGTTGTCGAGGATTGTCTAAATTTTAATTTTTCGCTAATATTACCAAAAGATAATTCTAGTTTTAATTTTGATTTATTTCTTTCATTCAATTTTGATTTTTTTTGCACTCATTTTTATTTATTCATTTTTTTTTTTTGCTTTCTTGATAGTACATGCAAGATCCTAGAGGGCTTAATTTGACTCCTTTTGATCTAGAGATTGAAAGATCACTTCAAGAAATCAAAAAAGCAAAGCAAGTCAAATCCAACATAATGTCAAGCCCAAATCAGCTAGAGCAATCAAGGACTAACTTAAGCCTATGGTCATTGATAATTATTCTAGCATCACTCATCTAGCAATTAATGTCAACAACTTTGAGCTCAAACTGACTTTGATCAACATGGTGTAGCAAAATCAGTTTGGGGGTTCACCAAGTGAAGATCCAAATATTCACTTAGGGATGTTCAGAGAAATAAGTGATACAATGAAGATGAATGGTGTTTCAGATAACGCCATTAGGTTGAGATTATTCCCTTTATCTTTGAGGGATAAGGCAAGAGGTTGGTTACAGAGCCTTCAATCAGAAGCATCACCAAATGGGATGAGATGGTGGAAAAGTTCCTAGAAAAATTTTTCCCACCTACAAAAACTATTCAACTTAGAAGTTAGGTAGGGAACTTCAAACATATGGATTTTAAGCCACTATATGAATACTGGGAGAGATTCAAATACTTAATCAGAAGATGTCCTTAGAATTGTTTACCTTACTGGCTTGAAATCCAATTATTTTACAATGGGTTGAATGGCCAAACTAAGACAATTGTAGATGCTGCATCTAGAGGTCCACTAATGGAAAAGACTACAGCAAATGCCTATACATTGCTTGAAGATATGACATCCAATACTTTCCAATGGCCAAATGAATGTAATAAGGTGAGAAAAGTTGCTAGTTGTTTTGAGGTGGATCCAATCACAGCCCTCACTGCACAATGCCATCTCCTACTCACCAACTAGCCATAGCCAATTCATCATCAAAGAGTGTTTCAATTATAGGAGAGTCATCTTCTACAATTGGATCATACATGGTTGCAAACCAAGCCAAGGAAGCAGGTGCAATATGTGAATAACAAGGTTTACAACAACTATCATAGAAACAATGTGCAGAATCAGTATTATCTAGGATGGAGAAACCATGAGAATCTTTCTTATGGGAATCCAAGGAATGCCATAAACCCTCCTGTTGGCTTTCAATCTCCACAACAATCTCAACCAACAAAGAAGAAACCATCACTTGAAGATCTCATGACCACCTTTGTAACTGAGAGTAGAGTAAGATTTTCAAGAAATGAAGCAAGACTTGATAGCATTCGGACACACATGGAAAATATAAATGCATGAATCAAGTCTTTGGAAACACAAATTGGTCAGCTTGCGAATTCTGCTAACAATCCCAACAATGGTATTTTTCCAAGTAACACTAAGAAGAATCCAAGGGATCAATGCAGTGCTGTAACATTAAGGAGTGGCAAAGAGTTGGAATTTTCAAAGAAGCAAGAGGAGACGCAATCCTTCTCAAAAGCAAGTGATCAAGAAGCTACACAAAGAAAAGAGGAGGAAGAAAAGAAAGAAGAACCAAATAGCGAAGTCTACAAACCTGAGGATTTCATTTCCTAATAACCCTCCTATTTTAAAAACTCCACTTCATTTTTCCTAAAGATTTCAAAAGAAGAAAATAGATGAAAATTTTAATAAATTCCTTGAAATCTTTAAGAAAATTCACATTAACATTCCTCTTGCAGAATCTTTGGAGTAGTTGCCAAACTAGGCAAAGTTAATGAAGGAAGTTATGTCCAAGAAAAGGAAGCTTGATGATGTCATATTTTATTCCCTTAATACTTAATCTTATATAATTATTTGACTCCTCTATGTACTCATTAGTCTCATATTTTGATTTAGGAGACAATTGGAGTGGTTAAGTGCAAAAAGAAGTCAATTGAAGGATTTTGGATAATTTCAACATCACTTTGTATTTTGGGCATAACTGTCTCATCCAACCTTTAATTGAGATGATTAAAGATGTTTTGGAAACACAAGAAAATTCTTTAGAACTTCCATGTTGGGATTTTTGAGAGATAAGGACTACATCAAAGGAAATGGAGAGAGAAAGCTAAAGGCAAGATGAAGTTCAAAGAAGCAGCAAAGGAGCAAAGAGCAATCGGAGGCAGCAGACCAACGTTGCTGGTGCCAACCCACTTCACACCACCACCTAGTAGGCAAGTAAGGTTGGTGCCAGTAGCCATTCACAAATTTTAGATTTTTACAAAAATTGCATATTTTGCATATTTTTGTTCTGTTTTAAATAGCAGTTTCCTAAGGTTTTGGGGTTTTTTTTTGCTAGGGTTTGGAGAGGACTTTTTAGAAACTTTCAATAGCGAATCTTCCCTCTTTTCTCTTTTTTATCTTATTTTCTTTGTGATTTTATGGCCTTGCATCACTAAACTTTTATTCTTGGTTTTAGGAGATAGAAGCCTCAGAATCAACATACTATGAGATCTAATTTGATTTAATTGTTCAATTTATACTTTGAGTATTGAATGTTCTTCTTTGTTCATTATTATGATTGTTATATTTAATTGCTAGGAGGCCTGCTAGTTTATTATTCATTGCAATCCATTACTAGATTAGATATCGAATCCGTAATCATTTGATCTCTCTAATTTGTAAAGCAACTAGGGTTTAATAATTTATTACTATTATAGTTAATAAATCTTAGGAAGAATATTTGACTAAATTAAATGCAACCACTAGTGCTTTTGTTATTTAGCTTTACCAATCTTTACAAATCTTAATGCTACTATTAGATTAAACCTTTAGTGTTGGTCTTGGTTTGTTTAGTGGTTAGGGTTAATTAGAATGCTGGTTTCTAATTAACTATGTTGAAGGATAGATAGGAAAAATAATTCCAATGGTGAATATTCAAAGTATGATTTGATTTATAATTGCATCAATGATCAATTACGAGATTCTGATTGTGGATGTCGACTTGAACCAAGGTTCTCTTCTCTAATTGATTTCTTTTATAATGTTGTTTTCATTACACTCAAAATCCCCATTCTTGTTCACTTTGTATAAAATTAATTTAGATACTCCTCATGGAATCAACTTTTATTCACACTATGTAGGTAATTTATTTAGAGTAAGGTTCTAAATTTGGTTGCCTATGACAGCACATCAAATTTTTTGACTCATCGTCGGGGAGGCATTCTAGTTGATTTTTGTGCATTAATGATCTTTATTTTATTTTTGAAATATATATAAAAGATTTTCTTTATTTATTTTTTTGATTTCTTTGATTCTTCTTGACTGTTTATGCCTATTACTTGATCCTCTAATACAAGCAATCTATAGTATGAGCCAGAAATAGAGAGCAATTTGCATGGATAAAGGAGAGAAGCTTATAAAATTTCTAAAGAGAACCAAGTAATTCTCTAATCCTCTATTTGAAGATAGCAATTCTGATTTAGAAAAGGAGGAAATCATAGTTGGAAATCAAACTTTGAAAGAGCTTACCATAACTAATTTGGATCAACAACCTTTATGCATAACATTTCCTACTTTAGATGCTACTATTAATTTTGAACTAAAATCTAGACTAGTACATCTCTTGCCTACTTTTCATGGTCTTGTAGTGAAGATCCCCACAAGCATCTAAAGGAGTTTCATGTGGTGTGTACGAGTATGAAACCAATGCAGACAAAACTGAGAGCCTTTCCATTCTCTTTAAAGGATTTGGCTAAGGATTGGCTCTATTATCTACTCTTTGGGAGCATCACAACATGGAATGAGATGAAGAGGTTATTTTTGGAAAAATATTTCCCATCTTCAAAGGCATCCAATATTAGGAAGAAAATTTGTGGTGTAAGACAACATAGTGGAGAATCCTTATATGAATATTTGGAGCATTTCAAGAAATTATGTGCGTGTTGCCCCCATCATCAGAGCAGTTACTCATCCAGGTATTCCTATAAGGGTCTTCTATCTACTAAAAGGAGCATGGTTGATGCCACTAGTAGAGGAGCTTTGGTGGATAAAAGTTCTGAAGCTGTAAAGAATTTGATTGCAAACATGGTAGCTAACTCACAACAATTTGGTAATAGGCTTGACTTTGTATCCAAGCTTGTTAATGAGGTAAGTGTTTCCTCCCCTAAACAATAAATTGTAGGTCTAATTTCTCTTATTCGTCAATTGGCTTTAAAAAATATGTAGACAACAAAGGCTTGTGGAATTTGTTTGGTGGTAGGCCATCCAACTGATACGTGCACAACTCTTCAAGAAGAACCTACTAAGCAAGTGAACACAATGGGTGGTTTTTTTGGATAACTACAGAGGAAGTATGATCCTTATTTTAACTCATAAAACCCAAGATGGAGTGATCATCCCAATTTCAGCTATAGTAACCCACAAGTAAATCAGCCCATAACTCAAAATCGCCTAAATTTCCAGTGGTATAAGCAACCATACCCACCTAGACAACAATAGGGACAAACTTCTAACTCTAGTATGTTTTTGGAAGATATTGTTAAGTCTCTTGCCTCTTACACTTTGCAATTTCAATGGGAGACAAAGGCTAGCATTTAGAGTTTGGAGAACCAGATGAGTTAGATGGCAACCACAATCAATCGGCTGGAGACACAAAGTTTAGGGAAATTGCCTTCTCAAACGGTGGTGAACCCAAGAGAAAATGTGTGTGCAATCATTTTGAGGAGTGGTAAAGAGGTTGAATTTCCAGCAAAAGCAACTCCTACACCAAAGGAGCAAACAAAAGGGAAAAGCGTTATTGTAGACAAAGACATTCCTAAGGACGATGAAGTAATTCAACATAGGTTTCCACCTCTTTCTAAATATAAGCCAGTACCACCTTTTCCTGAGGCTTTAGCAAAATCTCAAAAAGTTGAGCGATATCAAGATCTATTTGAAACTTTTCGTAAATGTAAGGTAAACATTTTACTTTTTGAGGACATTAAATAGGTACCTCATTATGCTAAATTCTTGAAAGAATTATGTACAATAAAGAGAAAATAGAAACTTCAAGGGTAGGAGAGAATGTTTCTACAATCATTTAAAGAAAACACCCTGCAAAGTATAAAGATTCAGTTATGTTCACTATCCCTTGCATTATAAGCAACACTAAATTTGAGAAGGCGATGTTAGATTTAGGATCTTCCATTAATATCATGTCATATTCTTTATATGATTCTTTGAAACTTAAACCTTTGAATAAGACTAGTGTTGTGACTCAGTTAGCTGATAGATCCAATGCATATCCCAAAGGTGTAATTGAAGATGTTCTGGTGTAAGTCAATGATTTGGTCTTCCCTGCTAATTTTTATATGCTAGATATGGAGAATGGTAATCATACTACTCCTATTCTACCAGGAAGACCCTTCCTAAAGACATCTAAGACTAAGATAGATGTTCACAATGGCACACACACCATGGAACTTGATGGTGAAATTTTTAAGTTTAATATTTATGATTGCATAAAGTATCCTGATGATGATAGCTCTATTTATCCTATTGATGTGATTGATTCTTGTGCATAGGAAGTTTTTGTAATTGATGGCAAAGATGAATTGAAAGTTGCTATTAGTAAGAATCTTGAGAAGGACAATAAGGATTTACCATGGACTGAGGAACTGTAGAAAACTGTTACAACATTGAATGACTTTCCAAAGTGACCAAAATTAGATAATGTTTCTCATATTGATTTACTAGTTTTTGATAAGATAATTTTACCTTCTATTTTGTAGGCCCCTGTTTTAGAATTAAAGCCTCTTCTCGGTAACACTAGTGTTGTAAATCATCCCATCTACATGCATCGATTTCTATTTGAAGAGAGAGCAAAACCTTCTTGAAGTTGGAGTGATTTATCCAATTTCTGATAGTAGTTGGGTTATTCCAATTCAAGTGGTTCCTATAATGACTAGAATGACTATGGTAAAAATTTAGAATGATGAGTTGGTTCCCACTCGTATTCATAAGTGAAAATGCTAAATTTGAAAAAGGGATTATTGTGATTGAATTTTAATATCGATAATGAATTAATTTGAAAAAGTGTTCAACATAGAAGTTGTAGATCATGATGTTATCTATCCAATGGAAGAAAAATTAGTAAATTCTAATATCAGATAAGGAAGCTATGACTAATACACCAAAACTATTCCAAATGACTAAAAAATAACATGTTAAATGAGATGGGTCAACTTTATTGAAAATTTTGACATATTTGGGGGCTAATTTGGGAAATGTTGTTAACACAAAAGTTGTATACCTTGAAGTTATATTTCTAATTCTTCAAAAATTAGGTCATTTGGATATCTTATGTAAAATTTATGATCAAATTACTAACGCTATTTTAGGATAAAATTCCCTTGCTGAGGCAAGGCTCCAAAAAATCAAGTTTTGGCATCCAGCAAGACCTTGTTGTGTAAGGATTTTCTTTGTATGTGTAAGATAATTTTCTACCATGGCAAGGCAATATTTTATCATGGCAAGGATCCAGAATTACACATTTTGGCCATCCAATAAGACCTTACCGCGGTAAGGCTTTTCTTTACTGTGGCAAGGGTTCACTAGCACGCTGGAGTACCCAAAAATTTTGACTTTATGAGATTGAAACCCATTTAGTTTTTCGGTTTCCATTTTGTACATCTTTCCTAATGATGTTCTCATGTCCCTAGACCCCTTTTAGCTAAATTCTTTGCTTGATTAGCTAGGAAACATGATGATTCAAATAAGTAATCACTCAAGCACTTGGTTTTTGATGTTTTCACAATGCGCATTGAAAGAAGAGCCAATTTTCTTCAAATGAAAGATGCCAATGGGAGCATGGAGCTTGGATCTTCATCTATTGGTGTTAGCCATGCTTAATTCATAATGTAAGTTTGTTTTCCCCATCTGAATTTTGGCTGAACTAGGGTTTTATAAATTTCTAAAAATTTAGGGAAAATGATGAAACCAATGTTAAAATTATGGAGAACTTGATTTATACATGCTTAATGAGGTATTGGGAATGATTTGGCATAAGAAATCATGATTTTTGCTAAGATAGGGTTTCTATGAATAGTAAAAATTAGGGAATTTGATGAATTTTATGAAATTATCATGTGAGAAAGGTTTTATGTATGATTTGTAATGTTTTGAGGCTTATTTGGGTTGATTTTGATTGATGGAATTGAATAATTGATTATACTTAGTGGATTAAAGAAGGTTTTTGGGTTTGGGCCATGTAAGCCTGAATTAGTTGTATTCACAGCTTAATTAAATAAATTTTAAGCTGTTTAAGTATGATTCATGTTATATGGCAAGGAATTGTTGTTAGAAATAAAAGCACTTTGAAAACCTTAATGAATGTAATAGAGTGTTAATGATTTGATATAGAATTAATGGCTATAATTGGCCTTGTGGCTAAGGTTAAGCACTCATAATATCTAAAAATGAGAATTCATTAGATTGAAATGAATTAAGAGTTTCAATTGTAAATGATTGGGATTATTGCCCTGTATAGGATGATCTGAGAAGGATGAAAAAGCATAAAACTTGAGGAATGGTTTGGAGCCAGAGGCCTGAGGTAAGTAGGCATTTGTTTCCATTGGATGGCTAGGGATAATGTATATCCCTTTTGTTCGATATCTGGGCATATTTTGTTGAATGTATGAGGATTAGCCCATTTGTATGAATTTAAGCATGCATGTTTTGATCGAGAATGGTGAGTATCCCATAATTGTTTAAGATTGATGTTGTTTAGTTGTTAGGGATAACCTGTATCCCTTGGATTGGAATAATTGATGTTTGATTCAGCTTAGATTTCTAATATGAGGGATAAAGAATATCCCGTTATTGTATGTCAAACTTGAAGATTGGTTCAATATGAGCTTGATTGATTGGTTGGATGAGGATAATGTGGACTTCTTTTTTGGGTATAAATTGATGAACATATGTTTGTTGTGATTGTTTATAATGATGAATATCAGTTGTTTAATATGAAAATGCTCATTGTGAATTAATTGTTGTTTATGACATTTGTCTACTTGTTGAGTTGCCCGAACTCATGCCTTCTTATTTAATTTTTTTTAGTTGACTGGCCAGATGAAGATTTCTAACCAAGGTTTGGGATTGGTGAGCCAATAATTAAGACCATATTATTATAATAAAATAATTTATATTAAAAATTTATATGTCATTGTATATTTGTATTTAAAGATCTCAAGTGATGTATAATTATATTAAATTATCCTTGATATATATTCTAATCGAGTGCATATCATAATAGTAGGAAAATGTGCATATTAGGTATCTTGGGATAAGTTAGGTTATTGCTATAATGGTATGATACAGGTTCTAGGCTGTGGGTATGTGGATGATCATCTTTGGAATTATTGTATTAAATTTTATTTGATAAATATTTGTACAGGTTAAACCCTAATAATTTAAAGTATATTCTATTCATTTTTTTTGTAGGAACTAGTCAAGTTCTACAATGAGACTCAAGTACCCCACCCTAAAAGTGGGCAAATCTTGGTGAAAAATAGTGTAAAAAGGTAAGTCATGCCTCGAAAGGCGAGATGTGACATCTAATGGCTTTCTCAATTTTTTAGAAACTTGGATTGGAAGAGGTGAAGCCAACCACCATCACATTATAGTTGGTAGATAGGTATTTGACATATCCTTGGGGAACCATAGAAGATGCATTAGTGAAGGTGGATAAATTCTTCTTTCCAATTGATTTCATGGTGCTGGACATGGTAGAAGATGATGAAGTACACCTCATTCTTGGAAGACCATTCTTAGCAACTGGAAGATCATTAATCGATGTTCAGCAAGGTGAGTTAACCTTGAGAATCAATGAAGAAGAGGTAAAGTTTAATATTTTCCATGCCATGAATTTTTTTATTTGAGAAGAATATTTGTAACAAAATTGAGGTGTTGAATGACTATGTAACTTCCATTTTTACTAATAAAATTGTTTAATGTCCACTAGAAAATTGTATTACAAATTTTGTTAGTCATGATATGAAAGGTCCTAGGGAAGTCATGAAGTATGTCTTATCTTTGGAGTCATAATCAGAAGAGAAAGTCAGTAACAAAGTGGAAGCTTTGGAAGAAGAACCATTAGTGGAGGAAGTAAAAGCTGCCATGGAATTATAGCAACTACCAGATCAACTCAAATATGCATTTCTAGGCAATGATTTATCCCTTTTAGTGATTATTTATTTTTCTCTTACAGGTTTGGAAGAGGAAAACTTGCTTCAAGTGCTAACAAAACATAAATCAGCTATTGCATGGTCAATTAAAGACATCAAAGGAATAAGTCCAACAATATGCATGCATAAAAGTTTGATGGAAGAATCTTACCAATCTTCCATACAACATCAAAGAAGGCTAAACACTGTAATGAAGGAGGCAGTACGAACTAAAGTTTTGAAATTGCTGAAAGTAGGTATTATCTATGATATCTCAAACAGTGAATGGGAAAGCCCAATTCAGTATGTGCAAAAGAAAGGTGGGATGACTATGATTAAGAATAGGAACAATGAATTTGTTAAGTATAATCCCTTTACTAAGCTTGATTTTGATGATGAATGAGATTAAATAACAGAGTTTTGATGATGAACAAATAAATGAATGAAAAAATAAGGTACTAACAAATTACTTTCTAAGTGTTGCAGTATAATATCAAAACAGATTAAGAAAAGTAATAAAGGAATGCTCAAATAAAAAGATGTTCAAAAGTCACTAAGAAATAATTTAGAACTTGCCAAAAATGAAAATATTAGAAGTAAAGAAGAAAGAAAAAGATAATTAGAAGTTACAAAGAATCACTCAAAAGTTACAAGATGTAACTTAGAAGCAAGTCAGAAGCTTCTTAGAACTGACTCAGAATCAGAATAGAACAATAACAAACATCAAAAGAAAAACAAAAACAACCAAAAAGAATATTTAGTTGTTTAGAATCAAGCCAGAAGCAACGCAGAAGCATCATTACGCTACACAGAAGCAACACAAAACACTGCTGCACTACTCAAAAACAAAGCAGAAGTTTTGTAACGCCACACAGAAGAAATGTAGAAGCAGCATAATCACATGGAATCAATACAGAAATGGTGACACATTACACAGAAATAAGCTCAAAATAGACATCACACTACATAGAAGCATTACAATCCTACACAGAAGTAATGTAGAACCTGTCATGATACATAGAAGCAATGTAGAAATTATGACACTCTATGCAGAATCAAGACAGAAGTATTATTAGAAGTATGTTTATGCTAACATGATTCAAGGAAGTTATATAAAACCAAAGCCTAAGCTTCATAGGGAAATCAGAAGCTACTCAGAAGTTTCTTAGAGGACTCAAAGATGACCATTGAAAAATAAGACAACAAACAAACATTCTAAAAAGTAAACTGCCAAAAATCCACTTACCATAGAAGTTTTGTAAAGCCACTTAAGAAATTTTTTTAAAGTAAAAATCGAAGCATAAAAGTTTTGAGGAAGCACTCAGAATTTCTGAACCCTGACAATAATCAAAAGCCATTACTAAACCTGACTAACTAGTTTGAAAATGGTGCTAAAGATTGCAACAGCTAAAATTTCAAATCCTATATAAAGAGGATTAAGATAACATTTAATATAACTAATAGATTAGACTAAAAATTATGTTGTTGATTAAGAGAAGAGCATTCACAACTTTCCATCATTCAACTCCAACTGCTATGTCATTGCCAAAGCATTCAGAATCATCAACATCAGATCTATATCAACTTCATAAGGAGTATGAATATGATCTCATTGCTTAATTTGTTCTTTCAATTAAGCTTTAGATTATTTACATGTTAGCCTAAATAAGAGGCATTATTATTGTACATTCATTTTGAAAAACCAAGAGTTAGTTGGTAAGCTCTATGAAACCAACTGTTTGTAAAGTTTCTGGTTAGCTTTGAAAAACTAGTAAGTTAGTTGGTAAGCTTGAAAAACCAATGTGTAAGAGTTTCTAGTGAACTTGGAAAATCAATAAGTTGTTGGTAAGCTTGTAAAACCAATAAGTGTTATAGTGGAACTTGAGTTCAGTAAAAGAGACTAACTTAGAGAAGTGGAGTAGGAACCTAGGAAGGGCAGAACCACTATAAAAATACTGTGTATGTGCTGCAAGTTATTCCCTATTTTCATTTTAAGCACAGATCTTCACTAATTGGCTAAAATTTTTAAAAGTGCGATTCACACCCCTCTGCCCCCCTCCTCTTGAGCTATCATTTAGTTAGGGACCAACAAAATTAATCCTCACTAGGATAGTTACAAGGTGGCGAGTTTGCATTTATTATAGGAAATTGAATAAAGTTACTAGAAAGGATCATTTTCCAGTACCCTTCATTGATCAAATGTAGGATCGTTTGGCAAGGTATGATTATTACTACTTTCTTGATAGTTATTTAGGCTAAAATCAAATTGTGATTGCCTCGAAGGACCAAGAGAAAACAACTTTTACCTGTCCTTATGGCACACTTGCTTATAGGAGAATGTCTTTTGGTTTATGTAATGCTCCCACCACTTTTCAAAAGTGCATGATGGAAATTTTTCATGATATGGTGGAAAACATAATGGAAGTGTTAATGGATGATTTTTCTATTTTTGGTCCTACTTTTGATCAATGCCTACATAACTTTTCTATAGAGATGCAAAGAAACTAACCTTATTCTTAATTGAGAAAAGTGTTATTTCATGATTAGGTAATGCATTGTGTTAGGGCATAAAGTATCATCATGTGGACCGGAAGTAGACCAAGAAAACCTAGTAGCCATTGAACAACTTCCACCTTTGATCAACACAAAGGGAGTTCACAGTTTCTTAGGCCATGCAGAATTCTATAGGAGATTTATTAAGGATTTCTCGAAAATTGCTAAACCATTGTGCGATCACCTTGAAAAATATACTCCTTTTGATTTTGATGAAAATTATTTACAAGCATTCAACAAATTGAAGGAGAGGCCGACTGCAACACCAATTTTAGTGATGCTTGATTGGATCTTGCCATTTGAAGTGATGTGTGGTGCAAGTGATCCTGTATTGGGAGTAGTTGTTAGCCAGAAACATGACAATATCTTTAGAACCATCTACTATGCAAGCCGCACATTGGACAATGCATAGAGAAATTACACTACAACTGAGAATAAAATGCTAGCTATGGTGTTTGCGTTGGATAAATTTTGAGCATACATCATTAGGTCAAAAGTGACAATGCACACTCATCATGCAACCATCCAATATTTGTTTGCAAAGAAGGATTCTGAGCCTCGATTGATTTGATGGATTTTGTTGTTGTAAGAGTTTGATGTGGAAATTTGAAATAAGAAAGGAAGTGAGAATGTGGTGTCTGATCACTTGTCTAGATTGGAACATCCAAGAGAAGAGAAATCAATTCAAGAGAAGTTTCCAAATGAATAGCTTTTCATTCTGAAGGGGGAGTTTCCATGGTTTGCAGATTTGATCAATTATATTGGTTATGGAACTTTACCCCCTTATTTGTCATGGTAAGAAAAGAGGAAATTTCAGCATGATGTGAAAGCCTACTTATAGCATGATCTATTATTGTTCAAAAGATGTCTAGACAAAATCATGAGGACATTTCTAGAGGAAAAAATTCATGACATTTTGCTATAATGTCATTCATCTTTGTATGGTGGTCATCATGGTGCTATAAAAATTACCGCGAAGGTTTTACAGTCTAGTCTTTATTGGCCAAACCTTTTCAAGGACAATTATGAATTTGTCAAGACTTATGATTGTTATCAATGCACTAGAATTGTTCCAAGACATCATAAATTAACATTGACTAACATCTTAGAAGTGAAAATTTTTTACATTTGGGGAATAGAACTTCAAGGGTCCATTTCCCATTTCATTTGGCCAGGCATATATTCTGCTAGTAGTTGATTATGTTTCTAAGTGTAGATTATGTTTCCAAGTGGGTGGAAGCAATCGCCACAACAACCAATGACTCAAAAGTGGTGTTGAAATTTCTGCACAATAACATTTTTACAAGGTTTGGGACACCACAAGCCATTGTAAGTGATGAATGTTCACATTTCTACAACAAATTTGTCAATAACCTTCTTTCAAGATATGGTTGAGTTCATAAGGTAGCATTAGGATATCACCCACGGGCCGATGGACAACCTGAAGTTTCAAATCAGGAAATCAAAAAGATCATAGAGAAAACAGTTGGCCTCAGTCGGAAAGATTGGTCTAGAAACTAGATAACGCACTATAGGTATACAAAATAGCCTTCATAACACCAATTGGGATGTCACCATACTAGTTGGTCTTTGGGAAAGCATGTCATCTTCAGGTTGAGCTAGAACCCAAAGCATTTTGGGCTGTGAACAAGTTGAACTTAAATTTTGAAGCTTCAAGGAAGTAGAGATTGCTCCAGCTCAATGAATTGGAAGAATTTTGGAATGAAACTTATGAAAATGCATAGATCTATAAGGATCGAACCAAGAGGTGGCATGATAAGATCATTTCATAGAGGGAATTCTGACCAGGCCAACAAGTTTTACTGTTCAACTCTCGGCTCAAGCTGTTCCCTGGAAAGCTGAAATCAAGATGGTCTGGACCATTCATTATGGACAAGGTGTTTCCTCACCGAGTAGTGGATTAAGAGCTCAAGATGGCCTAACATTTTGAGTGAATGGGAAAAGGATGAAGCATTACTATGAGCATGAAGGCAAAAGTGGCGACATCATCCATTTCAAGAATGAAGAATGAGGAAGACCATTAGTTAGGTTGAAATTATAAACAAAGCGCTTCTTGGGAGGCAACCCAAGTTTCTAAACTCTTTCACTTTTGTAGTCTCTTATTATTAGTTAGTTGTTTATTTCATATTTTTTTTTAGTTTACCTACTTCATATTAAGCGCATTAGTCTAAATATCAACTTGAAGTTTACATCATGCATCCATGTGACACCCAGGATTTTGAGGTAAGATCAAATCATGTAAGTGATCAATTTTGGGATTTATTTTATTTTCTTAATAATTAATTAGGGATTTTTTGCATATAATAAATGGAAATTTGGGTAGAAAGTATTTAAATATTTCTGTGAATTTATGAATAGAGGTTTGATTGATAATTAAATTGTGGAATTAGGGTGCAGATTGAGTGATTTTGAGATACATGTGCATGGATAGAGTGATTCACTGCTGGAGCACCCAAACCAAGCAACCTAATTTATCCCATCCTTTTCTCACTCCCCTCATTCTCTCCCATTCATGCCCAAGTGCTTGCAGCCTTAATCTAGCCCCATTCATGCCCACTTTGCCACCATTCAAGTGAGGAAAATATCCCCTTTTTGCGTGAAAACAAATCCCAATAAAAAATCCATAATTCCCCTTCTCTTTGGATGTGTTTAAGGGGGACAAACTTGCTATTTTGCATTTATTTATTGCTACAACACATGGAATTGAATATCTAAGAAATAAAAACATGATTTTTCCCAATTCTATTTGCTAGATTCTGTTTTAGGGCAGCAAGATGTGATTAGTGGGTGTGATTTGGGGGCCAATATTGCTTGATCAATTAGGGATTTTAATGGGAAGATAGTTAATTAATAATTTCAATACGTTTATTGAAGATTGGGGCGTATATTGAATGTTTGATTAAATTTCTCAATGGGAAACAAAGTGAATTTGGGGGATCGAATTAAGAAAATTAATTGGCTATTAGATGAGTATTAAAATAGAGTATTAGAGGTTCTAAATGCATGATTATAATAAGGATTAAAAAGTGGGCAGCAATAGTAATGTGTTAGAGTGAAAACTTCAATTGGATTGCATTTTGAAAAACACCCCAAAAATGGGCAGCAACATGGTCAGTTTGTGCACTTGGAAATTTTGTTTATTTCACTTGAATTTGGTAAGTAAAATGCAAGAGTAATCAGCTCGGCTAATGCCCTTGAATTTTGATGAGTTTTGTTATGAAATGATGGGTTATGGTCCACCAATTGGTAGATTAAAAAACATACTACAAGCTGAAAATTTGTCACCTTCATAAGTCAAGTTAGTATTGATGCAATGGGGCTGATTTGGTATTTATAAGTTTACCCAATTATGTAATGAATGATGAGATATAAAAAATGATAATTTAAACCTTAAATATCAAAGGGAATGGATGGGTGAATTTCACTTAGTAATTTATACAGTTGAGTTTGATCTCTCATGTGGATGTTTGTGAATGTCCAATGTGTTGTATGTATTGTATGTAGGATCCATTGGACTTTGATTTGGGAGTTAGTTATTGAATTAAAGATTATGGAATTATTCTTACTTGAGGTAAGTAGGTTTTTTTCAAATTCATGTATGAATGATCCATGTTTTGATATATTGGCATACTGCATCGAGTTTGAACAGTATTTGTTTTTATTATATTAGAAATTGAGTACTATGAAATCACTTTATGATTTTGATTTGACCACATACACAATATATTATGATTGGAGCTTTTCATGTGTTATCTTGCGAATATGGGTTTGGCTATGTGATTTGAGTTGCTTTTGGAGGTGGCATGGCATTTGGTGGTTATGATTATATGTTATACCCATGGTGGCTTTTATTATATGTTATGCCCATGGTGGCTATGATTATATGTTATACCCAGGGTGGCTATTATTATATGTTATGCCCATGGTGACTTTTGTTATTTTATATGCCCATGGTGGCTTTGGATGTATTGTATGCCCATTATTGCTTTGGTTATGTTATATGCTCGAGGTGGCTTTGGATATATTATATGCCTGTGGTGGCTTTGATTATGCTATATGGCCGCAGTGGCTTTGGTTATGATATGCCCATGGTGGCTATGTTATGTGATTGTCTTAGTGGCTTGTTGGTTGCCTTAGTGTCTATATAATTGCCTTAGTAGCTTATATTTATGATATTGCATTTGCATGTGTGGCATGGTTGCATTGACATGATTTGAGTTGAGTTGCATTTTATTTGATTTTCATTATTTTATCCTACATTTCCTCCTTACTGAGTTTGCTCGAACTCACTCTATTTTTCTTTTATGATTTTAGATGCGAGGAATGGCGGAGAAGCCCAACCAGGGGTTGGTGCTTACGAAGGGAATTAGGTGTATTTGCAGATAAGTGGAGATGTGATGGATATTTATATTTCATTTGTTATTCTTTATTTATGGTTAGGATTGGTGTTTATGAGGATTATAGTTTGGACTTATGGCGTATGAGCCAACATATTGATTTATGATTGTATGGAGTTGATTTATGTTTAATTAGTTTATTGTCATGCTCTAAGATTATTTATATAATTCTAGAGACTATGGATGTGTATGAGATTGTATGTACAGATATAGACCCTTATATTTCAAGGGAGACTGCTGGATTTTTTATAGAACTCTTCTCTGGAATATAAGTATCTAGCACCTTGGAATTGGAGGTGTTACAGAGTGGTATTAGAGTGTAAACAATCTCAAAAAGAGGCATGATAATATCTACAAGACTTGAGAGATAGAATGAACACGACAAGTAGAAATAAGTGAATTCATTGATAGCGAGGGGACGATAGACTAGAGGATGAAATTAGAGAACCTATGTTTTTTTGCTATGGAGTCATATCATATGTATGTATTGGGTCATAAGTATGTATTACTTAAGTGTTACATAATTGGCTTTACATGACAGTGTGCTACTAATTAGTGTAGAGATGGCACCAAGAAAGCAAATTGATAAGGGGAAGGCCCCTATGGTAGAAGAGAAGGAACATAATAAGATTCGAGATAAGAAGTGAGGAGCCAAGAATAATGGCTAGGGGTGTAAGTAGAGGCCCAAAACAAATCAAGTTAATGAGGCACCCCAAGGGAAAGTATGTTTTAATTGCAAGCAATCGGGCCATATATTTGTATAGTGCCAATTGGGAAAGGAGAGGCAAAGAGGACAGAGAGATAGGCTGGCACTGAGACAGGCAAGAAAGGCTAAATAGACACCAGCATAGACCCCAGAGCAAGGGCCTAGATGCCTAATTACATGTCATTCATGTGGATAGCCTAGACATATCAAGCCTAATTGCCCTTATTTGCAACATGGAAGTATAGATCAGCGAATAATACCATTACAGCCTATGTGTGGGGGAGCTCAGATGATAGGTAGAGGTAGAGGATGGCCATATGAGGAACATAGGTAGAATCAAGTACTAGGGTGTCAATATGATGGGCAAAGGCCTCATGTGGCAATAATTATTCAAGCAACCAATGTTCAAGAGAGCTAGGCATTGGATGATGTGGTGATAGGTAATCTTTTTGTTTGTGATCACATGGCACATGTTTTATTTGATCCTGGCACATCTTGATCATTTATCTCTGTATTGTTTATGGATAGAGCTTGTCAACTTAAGTATCCTATGTTTAATAATGTGAAAGTGTCTACTCCTTTGAGGATAGTTAGTGTAGCTTCTGAATGTGTCATGATATCTCTTTAGTGTTTGAGAGTAAGCAATTTGTTATTGATCTAATTGTGCTATATATGGAAGGATTGTATATTATTTTGGGTATGGATTGGTTGTCCAAGTATGAGGCTAAAGTAGATTGCAAAACTATGCAGGTGACTTTGAAGAACCTAGATTAAGTTGACATCATCTTTAGGACTTTGCCTAAAGGCAAAGTGCCTAAACTTATCTTTGCAATGGGAGCCATGAGTTTAGTACAAAAAAGGGTGTGAGGCATATCTAGTGTCTGTAGTGGATGTTCACTTTGAGCATCGACCATTGGAAGATATACCTGTAGTTTGGGATTTTCCAGATGTATTTCCAAATGAAGTACTAAGGTTATCCTCAAAGAGAGAGAGAGGTGGTGTTTGGTATTGATCTCCAACCTAGAGCTGGGCCAATATCAAAAGATCCATATCGAATAGCACCAGTAGAGATGGTAGAGTTGAAAGTGTAGCTACAAGAGTTAATGGATAAAGGATTTGTTCATCCTAGTGTGTCACCACGGGAAGCACCAATAAATTTTGCAAATAGGAAGGATGGCAATTTGAGATAGTGCATTGATTACAAGGAGCTTAATAAAGTCACTATCAAGAATAAGTATCTCCTTCCTCATATTGATGACTTATTGGATTAGTTACAAGGGGCAAGGACATTCTCTAAGACTAATTTGTAATCAGGGTATCATTAGATGAGAGTTAAGGCTATAGATGTATCTAACACTGCCTTCAGGATGAGATATGGGCATTATGAGTTCTTATTGATGCTATTTGGCTTTACAAATGCTCTTGCAGTATTTATGGACTTGATGAACAAGGTGTTCAGGCCATATTTAGATTGGTTTGTAGTTGTATTTATTGATGATATATTGATCTAGTCCAAGAGTATGGAGGAGCATGTGCATCATTTGAGGTTGATATTGTAAAAGCTTCAGGAAGAAAAGTTATACACCAAACTTAAGAAGTATGATTTTTGAATGAACAGTGTGGCATTTCTAGGTCATGTGTTTTCTAGAGATGGTATTTTTATATATCCTTACAAGATATAGGCACTGGTGAACTGGCCGAGACCGACTAATGTGACAGAGGTGAGGAGTTTCTTAGGACTGGTTGGATATTATAGGAGGTTCATAGAAGGATTTTTCACTATTGTAGTGCCCATAACTAGACTGACCCGTAAGGGAAGTAGATTTGATTGGACTGATAAGTGTGAGAAAGCATTCCAGGAATTGAAGCAGTGATTGGTGGAAGTGCCATCAGGATAGGGAGGATTGGTAGTTTATAGTGATGCTTCTAAGAATGGGCTTGGTTGTGTACTAATGCAGAATGGAAATGTGATAGCATATTCTTTTGGATAGTTGAGGCTGCATGAGCTAAACTATTTGACACATGATTCAGTTTTAGCAATAGTGGATTTTACAATGAAGATCAAGAGGCACTATCTATATGGTGAGAAATGTGATATCTTGTAACACCTCTAATTCCAGGGTCCCACATACTCATATTCTAGAGAAAGATCCTACCAAAATTCTAGCAGTCTCCCCTAAAACATGAGAGTTTCTACACTTGTATGTACATCAATACATCCTGACATACATCTACACATACATCTACAGTCCCTTGAATCAATTAGCAATCTCATAGCATCACAATAATCTAAAGAACCATAAAAAACTTCATATACAAACACAAATCCACATGCTGGCTCATATGCCACACCCCAAGTCTGAAATCATCCTCTTGAGCATCACTCTAACTCATAAACACAGGGAAAAATAAATGAATATATAAATCCCAACACATCTCCTCTCATCTACAACTAATCATGAATAAAAGAATAACGAAAGAATTGATTAAATTTATCATCATCTCATTTGCCCATATGCTTAGTTCCCTTCTTAAGCATCAACCCCTAGTTGGGCTTCTCCATCATTTCTGGAATCTAGAATTCGAAAAGAAAGAAAGAGTGAGTCTGAGCAAACTCAGTAAGTAGGAAATATTATATAAAATAATGAAAATCAAATAAGATGCAATTCATCTCAACTCATATCAATGCAACCATGTCACACATGTAATGTAAGCTTATCAATACATATATATCCTAAATATATGCCTCTAAGGCTAACATACACCACAATGTGATCAACAAACCACACAGGTAATACATTACACAAGTGGTAAATAAGTCGTACAGGCATACATGCCACACAGGCGATCAAAAAGCCATACAGGTAATATGCCATATAGGCAATCTATAAGCCACACAGGTAATATATGTCACATAGGTGATCAGTAAGCCAAACATGCAATACACCATATAGGCAATCAATAAGCCACACAAACAGTTAACTACAAGCCACCATAGGCATATAACATGTATATTTATATAACATAACCACATGCATGCCAATGCAATGCCAGGTCTATAACAACTCAAATTATATGACAAAAACCAATTCATAAATAACACATGAAAAGATCTAATCATAACACAATAAGTATGTGGTCAAATCCAAACATAAAGTGGTTTTATAAAGTCAATCACAATGCATTAAGGACAAATATCGATTAAATCTGATGCCTGTATGTCAGTATATTTACATGCTCATTCATGTATAAGCTTGAGGGAAACCTACTTACCTCATTTGGAAATGAATCCACAACCTTCAATTCAATCACTGCCTTCTAATTCGAGGTCCAATGGATACTACAAACATTACATGTATCACTTTTGACATTCTCAAACAACCACAAAAGGTCCAACTCAACTACATGCATTTCTAAGTGAAATTCACCCATCTATCCCTTTGGATATGAGTCTAATTCATCATTTCCCATATCCCATCACTTATTAACTAATTAGTAAACATGTAAACATAAAAACCAATTTCATTGCATCATTTCCAACTTGGTTTTTATGGGTTTCAAAATTTCAGCTTGGTCTCTTTTTCAACCTATCAAATGATGGATTACAACCCATCCTTTCATATCAAAATTTATCACAAATTCAAGGGCCTTAACATTAACAATTATACTAGTAATCCATTCACTAATATAATTCAAATAAACCAATCTTATAGTTGCCACAAACCACCATATAGCTGTCCATTTTAAGGGTTGTTTACAACATGCATTCCACTTGATCCAAATACCTTAACTCATTATCATAGTTACCTATTTTTCCATCCTACTTTTAATAATAAAATTAGGACACTAAGTACTATATTTTATTTCTCACTTAATGGCCAATTAAATTCATAATCCCTTTCTCCCAATTCCACTTTGTTCTCATTGAGGAATTTCATCAAACACTTGATAGACTTGTGTAAATTACAAGTTTTAGCATCATATAATCTATTTAACTTGCACCCTTCATTAGCCCATCTGTTTACCACCAATTTAGAATCATAATTATCTATTTAACTTGATAAATTAAAACCTAATTTCATTTTACAACCTGCCCATTCATTCCACATAGTCCCATGGTGACAATGCATCATATACTACTCTTACATAACATTAATTTAAAAATTTTATCAATATGCATCATAGCAAACCCATTTCCAATCATGCACATCCTTAATCTCATATAATTAACAAATGACAACATAAACATGACAATTATCCATTAAATTCGTTTGAAAACAGCCCCTACATCAATGCACACTTAAACAACCCTTCACTTAGGTATTTTATCAAATAAATTATAGGCATGATTTAAAGAAAGATTCCAACAACATTTAGCCAATTTCTAACATGATTAATATAGTATAATTATCAATAATTCATCAAATACATAGTAATTAATATCCACTACACTAATGTAGCCTAAATCACACCCCAACCATCCATCTTACCCAATACCTCACTGTCCACTTTCCTAGACAGCAATGTGTGGCCACAATCACGCCCAAAATGACATATCCCAACCTCCATTCATCCCTATTCCATTTCCCCCATCATTCCTCCCACCATAATCATGCAATTTCAGCCCTAATTGGCCCCCATGATCTGCCCATAAACCCTATCATTCATTAAAATGTGAAATGGACATGGGAAATAAATCTACCATGAATTTCTTGAAGGAAGCAAGCTTTCTCCTCAGTTTTCCAGTCCAATCAGTAGCAAAACTATGTCTATAGTAGCCTATTTCTTCCCCAAGCATGTCCCAAGGGTGGAAATGGCATTGGGATGATTGTCTTGTTGTTTAGGCAAATTTCCAACTGATTTCATATTAGAAATTGGTAGGAGAATGGGTGTTGGGAGATTAGGGAAGATGGGTTTCTATGCTTTATCATGAATTAGAGTAAAAGGGGGGAAATGTGGGTGATGGTGGAGCACTTTAGGGTTAGTAGCAATTGGGGCTCCGGTGGTGCTTTCCCACTACATTGTACGTGCACTATGCAACTCGAGCATTTTGCACTGTAATCATGCATATTTAACATCATCTAAACCATCACTCATAATTGAACAAATATATATTATTTATTTCTGCCCCAATTTGAATTTTATCTTGAGTAAAATTGCTCTAATTAATTAATTACATAAGAAAATTATTTACTTATAATTCAAGCCCACTTGATAATTAAACCTCAAATATCACATAGAAATGAATAAATCATTTGAAAATACCACTTTATATACATATTTTTATCTCATGGTATTATATACAAATTTCTAAAATTATTTTGCATAATTAATACACAAAATTTCAAATTATACAGTTTAATCTCATCATTTTCGTTCTTAATTATCCACCAGGAACAATTTTGGTAATTTGGCCATAACTTCCTCATAAGATGTCCAAATCATAGGATTCATGATGCATTAGAAAGATAATTTCAAGGGAGACAACTTTTATGTTGATAAAGTTTTCTTATTTATGCATAATATATGCCAAAATTTATATACAAATGATGCCTATATCATAGTATGCTTTTTTTTAATATGTTCTTTTGCTCAAAACACAAATTAACTTCATTAAGTGCAATGTATAATCAAATATGATTATAAACAAATAAAATCATGTAAATCAATGATCCAAAACATAAGTGATATCATTATACATGGGAAGGGTCTTAGCTCAGAATCCTAGATGTCACATATCTACACTGACCACACAAGCTTGAAGTACATCTTTACGTAGAAGGTGTTGAATATGAGGCAAAGGTGATGGTTAGAGTTATTGAAAGATTATGATTAGAAGAACCATTACCATCTAGGGAAAGCCAATGTAGTGGCTGATGCACTAAGCCGAAAGTCAGGGAGTAGCATGGCATGTATGCTTATTCAAAAGAAAGGGCTACTTGAGGAACTGAGGAAATTAGATCTACATGTTTGTATGGAAGGGTTGGTAGCACAGGTGTGCCAGTTGACTATTCACCTAACCTTGATAAATGAGATCAAGCTAGCTTAGGAAGAGACTATAGATGAGGAGGTTTAGAAGATGAGAGAGAGAGAGAGAGAGGTCGAAATGGTGAGCTGCCAGATTTTGTGATGGGCACAGATGATATTTTATGGTATAGGAATTGGTTGGCGATTCCTAAGGAGGCAGTAGTACTCCAAAAGATACTTGAGGAAGCCCATTATTCACCATATAGCATTCAACTGAAGATTACAAAGATGTGTAATGATTTGAAGACTCATTATTGGTGGAATAGCGTGAAGAGTGATGTATCCAAATGTGTGGCTAAGTGTTTGACTTTTCAGAAGGTGAAGGCTAAGCACTAGAGGCTAGGTGATTTATTATAGCCCATTGAGATTCTTGAGTGGAAATGGGAGAACATTATATTTGATTTCATTATTGGATTACCACAGAATACAATAGGATATGATAGTATCTCAGTGATTATGGATAGATTGACTAAGGTGGCTGATTTTGTACCTGTGAAAATAACCTTTATAGCTGAGAAGTATGCCTGGATTTACCATAAGGAGATAGTAAGGTTACATGGAACTCCTAAGTCCATTATTATAGAACATGGTTCAGTGTTTACCTCTAACTTTTGGAAAGCCTTACATAAGATAATGGGAACTCAGTTGAATTTCAGTACTACATATCATCTGCAAATAGATGGATAAACGAAGTGGGTGAATAGGCAATTAGAAGATATGTTGAGGGCATGTGTGCTAAAATGGGGTAGAGTATGGACTAAGTACTTGGCATTATCAAAGTTTGCATATAACAATAGTTATCATTCAAGTTTTTAGTTGGCTCCATTTGAGGCGTTATATGGTTGGAAGTGTAGAGCATCATTACATTGGGATGAGGTTGGTGAGAGAGCATTGCTTGGCCCACAGATGGTTGCAGATACAATGGACAAGGTATCAAGGATCAAAGAGAAGATTTAGGTTACTCAGACATGCTAGAAGAGTTATGCTGATATGAGGAGGTGTGATTTGGAGTTCCAAGTGGGAGACATGGTATTTCTGAAGGTATCTCTTAAGAAAGGGGTAGCGCAGTTTGGTAGTAAAGGCAAAATGAGTCCAAGGTATGTGGGACCAGAAGAGGTCTTAGAACTTATTAGCAAGGTGGCTTACTTAGTGGCATTATATAAGTGAAATTTATTCACTTATCTCTTATATTATTCAAGCTTATTTGGATTTTTATAGGTGTCATGGATGGAAGAAAATGGAGCCAAACCAAGGAACAAAAGTGTAATTCAAACATGGAAGGAATTGGAGGATTCAAAAAGCAGCAAAAGTGGGCAAACAAGTTGGTTTTGTGGTGCCAAACTCGACCAAGGAAGATTTGGCAATCAGTAGAAGCAGTGTCGCGATGCCTAATCTAGGGCCGCGGCACTGGCAATGTGCATGATTTTAGCTCCTTCATGCAGTTGGTTTTAAAGGGCCTTTATGTTAGGGTTTTCAAGGAGGTCTTTTCCAGTGTTTTTAAGCTTTCGTTTTGGAGGATTTGAATAAGGGAAGATCAAGGTTGAAGATCAAACAAAAGGAGATTGATTTCAAAGATTGGAAGTCAATCTAAATGGGGAAGATCTAACATTTTTTTATTTCAATTACTTTTTTTCTTTGTATCTTGGATTTTATTTTGGATATTTAAACTTTGATGATGTTCCATTTCTATTGGATTAATTTCTATTTCATCATGTATAACTAACTTCCCTTTTTCTAGAGAGAAGATGGAGTTTATGTGAATTTCATGGCTCAATCAATAACCTACTTGTTTAGCGACACAATTGAGTTTAATTGTGATGTTTGATGTTTAATGCTTTCAATCGATTGGCCCTCTATTGAATGATCATGTACTTAGGGTTTGACACTCAGGAGAAGTAACCCTGAATAGGATCTAGATATTACAACAAAAAAACTATAGATGACACATGAGAGATTCTATGTTCTATGAAATCTTTTATGGAGAACCATAGATATTAATGCATTCTTATTATTCAAACTTTTATAGGGATATCAAAATCAAGATATTGGGAATAGATACTTGACCTAGGACTTGGGAGAGGGGGTTAAATGAATAGGGATTCTCGATTTATAAACCAATGCATTGATCAATCTGCGATGAGTTGAAAACACCATGAATGAAACATAAAAGAAACCAACCCTCTAGAATCTTCACATATTGATTTATTCTGTTCAAAGTTGTCCATTTCATTTGCTATTCAAGTATTACTCATTTGTGGTTAGTTGGATTAAAGTCAAAATTATTCATAATGATAACTAATGAGAAGTTAAAATACACAACCCTTATGGATATGACACTCATTCATCACTAAACTATAAAACTTAATACCGTACACTTGCGGTTGAATTTGCAGCAAAGAAGTTTTTGGCACTATTGCAGGGGATTGGCAATATTTTGATTTGTCATAAATATTGTTAATAGATAGTTTCAACTTTAATGTATATATGTATTTTCTTTTATTGAATCTTTTTTTCCTTTTGTTCTTATTGTGTAAATTCAACTTCTTTAGTTCTCATAGAAGTATATGAAAAATAGAAAAATTTCTAATGTAACTCCTTTTGATCCAGAAATAGACAGAACATTGCAAGAGATTCAGAAGGGGAAGTGAGCAGAAACAAGAGCAATGGCCAAACCAGAACAAAATCAACCAAGAATAGAACAAAACCAACCACCACAACAAAGGCCAATCAGGGAATATTTCAGGCAAATGGTTAATGAGAACTACTTTGGTATCACTCATCTAGCCATCAATGTGAATTATTTTGAGTTGAAGCTAGCACTGATCAACATGGTTTAGCAGAACCAGTTTGGGGGTTCACCTAGTGAAGACCCAAACATCCACTTAGCCATGTTTTGGGAGATCAACAATACAGTAAGATGAACGGAGTATCAGATGAGGCCATCCAATTGAGACTCTTTCCATTCTCATAGAGAGATAAGGCAAGAGGCAGGTTGCAGAGTTTACAACCAGGAAGCATTATAACATGGGACAAGATGGTGGAGAAGTTCCTAGCAAAGTTCGTTTCTCTAGCCAAGATAGCTCAACTGAGAATGGAGATTGGCCAATTCAAATAGATGGACTTTGAGCCACTTTATGAGTGCTTGGAGAGATTTAAGGATCTGCTTAGAAGATGTCCACAACATGGTTTTGTTTCTACAGATTTAGTTGTTCTACAATGGGTTGAATAGCTAGACAAGAAAGATTGTAGATGCTACATTAATGGCCAAGATTATAGCCGAAGCATACAAACTACTTAAAGACATGGCTTTAAATATATTCTAATGGCCAAATGAGAAAAACATGGTGAGAGAGGTAGTAGGTTGTCTTGAAGTGTACCCAACTAGAGCCTTGACTGCACAAAATGTCTTCTTTGACACACAAATTGGCCATTGCCAACTCAACACCTAAGGGAGTGTCTACGATATAAGAGTCCTCTTCATCTTCTTTGTTAATTGAAGTATATACTATTGGAGATCTAAATAGAGAACAAGTGCAATACATCAACAACAAGGGCTACATTAATTTCTAAGGGAATAACATACAGAATTTGTATTATCCTGGAAATTGGAGGAACCAGGATAACCTACCATATGAAAATAAAAGGAATAACTTGAACCATCCTCCTAGATTTCAACAACCACATCAATCTCAACACCTTTCTCAACCAACTGGAAAGAAACCATCCTTAGAAAATCTCATGAGCACTTTTATTTAGGAGTCAAAACAGGTTTTCCAGGAAAGAGGTGAGGCTTGATAATATGGAGACAACTATGGGGAACATCAATGCCTCCATTAAATCTCTAGAAACATAGATTGGGTAGATTGCCAGCTCATCCGATAATTCAAACAAACATACCTTTCCAAGTAACCCAGAGAAGAACCTAAGACAGCATTGCAATGTTGTGATGTTAAGAAGCAGAAGAGAACTTGAATCACCAAGAGTGCAAGAAGAGCTAGGGTTGTCTAAAAAACTTGTTGGTCCCTAACTGAATGGTAGCTCAAGAAGGGGGGGGGGGGGGGTGTGGGGGGTAAATTGAGCTTCTAAAAATTTTGGCCAATAAATGATTACATGTGCTTAAAATGAAAAGGAGAGTAACTTGCAGCACATACACAGTATTTTTATAATGGTTCGGCCCTTTCTGGGTTCCTACTCCACTTCTCTAAGTCAATCTTCTATATTGAACTCAGGTTCCACTATAACACTTATAGGTTTTACAAGCTCACTAATAACTTACTGGTTTTCCAAGTTCACTAAAAAATTTTACACGTTGGTTTCTCAAGCTTACCAACTAACTTACTGGTTTTCAAAGCTAACTAGAAACTTTCACAAACAATTGGTTTTATCGAGCTTACCAACCAAATCTTAGGTTTTCAAAGAAAAGTATACAAAAACAATGCCTCTTATTTTAGGCTAATATGTATGAAAGCTAAAGCTTAATTGAAAGAATCAAGTAAGCAATGAGATTAGATTCAAACTCCTTTTGAAGTTGATGTAGATCAGATGTTGAAGATTCTAAAAGCTTTGGTAGTGACATAGCTGATGGAGTTGAATGACGAAAAGCTGTGAATACTCTTCTTTTAATCAATAAAATGATTTTCAATGTAATCTCTTGGTTATTGTAGTTATTCTCTTAATCCACTTTATAAAGGATTTGAATTTTTAGCCATTGCAACCTTTGGCATCATTTTCAAATAAGTTAGGCAAGTTTGGTGTGACTTTTATGCATTGTCAGAGTTCAAAAATTCTGTGTACAGTGCTCAGAACTTCTGCGCTTTGGTTTATGCCTTAACAAAATTTTTGAAGTGGTTCTGTAGAACTTCTATGTTAGGAGATTTTTAGTAGTTTCCTCTTTAGAATTTCTATATGTTGTCTTATTCTTCAATGGTCATCTATGAGTCTTCTGAAGAACTTCTATGTATCTTTCGGTTCACTTATGAAGCTTAATCTTTACTTCTATATATCTTCATGTAATCATGCTGAATCAATCATGTCTCTGATATTTCTTCTGACTTGATTCTGCATGATTTCTGAACCATTTTTGTGTACCCTGATAAGTTTTGTGGAACTTCTGTGGAATAGTTTCGCAGTGTAATGTTATTTTGCTTCTGCATTACTTCTATTATTTCAAAAGTTCTTCTGATATGGTTCTGATCACTTGAATTATTTTCTGGGTCGCTTTGGTGTAATTGAAGTTCTTTCTATCTTAGTTCTTATTTTTGTATTGCTTCTGAGTAATACCATAGGGTTCTGCGATGCTTCCATGTAATAAGATAGTCCTTCTGAATTGCTTCTATGGATCATTGTGTTGCTTCTAATTTGCTTTTGTGCATTGCTATGTTGCTTTTGACTTGCTTTTGTGCATTGTAATGTTGCTTCTGACTTATTTCTATGCATCATAATATTGTTTATGCATTACTTTTGTTCATTGTATCCTTGTTCTATCTGACTTCTGTGTAGCGTTAACTTTCTTCTATTACATTTCTTACTTGACTTCTATGCTTCTTCTGTGTTTCTTTTGGTGTTCAATTTTGAATTTTTAAGAAGTTCTGGGATGCTTCTGATCTCATTTTGAGTTGCATCTAGTTGCTTTTGAGTAAATCTAATTTCTTCTTAACCTTTGATCTTTTCATACTTAACTTACAAGCAAGTTCCGAAATGCTTTATAGTGGCTTTTGAACATCTTTATATTTGAGCATTCCTTTATTACTTTCCTTAATTTGTTTTGATGTTAATACTACAACACTTGGAAAGTAAGTTATCAGTACCTTGATTCTTCACTTAGTTGTTTGTTCATCATCAAAACTAAGTTATTTAATCTCATTCATCATCAAAATCAAGCTTAGCAAAGGGGCTAGACTTATCATTCTCCCCCTTTTTGATGATGATAAAACATTTAAGTGATTACCCTTCATAAAAATTTTAGAATATGCAATGTATGCAGCATGCTTCTTAGTGTATTTTTCATGGGAAAGGTATGTATGCTCAACCCTGATGGAAGGGGTATAAAAGTGAAGTGAGAGCACATGTTTAGGAGCTTTTTGGAGGTAGAGAAACTTCTTGGAGAGGCAACTACACAAGATTGAAGGTGGAATCTCATTGTAAAAGGGGGAAGATGAAAAGCATTGTATTGAGTTTTGTGAAGAGAGTTATTTCCTTTTTCATTATGCATTAATCTTTCTTTCTAGGGTGAAGATGTAACCCTCTTTGATACATTCGTTATTTGGGAATATTGGTTCTTTAATGCAAATCAGTTGTTTTCATTCATTGAGTAATTTGCTTTCATTTGGTTTGATATATTGCTTGATCACCAATATTGCAAATCACATTAATTATCTAGCATGGTTACGTCACACGCCATATGGAAAACCATGAGCACCATTGAATGAAAAGGATAGGTGGTTATGGTACACACCTTATGCTAAACCATCTTATTTGATTCATGTGTTCTTAAGCTTAATGGGTTTTTACCTCAGTTACAATATACACCATAGGTAATTGGAACAAGTGGAAATACTTGATTTAAACCCCCACAACTAACGATAATAATCTCACATTATATAGAACAAATCCAAGTTATGCATTAAATCCAATGTCCCAATAGCAAAGTGTATCATTGAGTGGCAAAATCGAATCCCTAGGCCCTTACACTCTATTGATTTCACCTACATTATCCATAGCTATTTCATTTCTGCAATTTTATTCAATTTCCATTTATACTTGCTTAGCTTAAATCACATTCCTTTAAGATAGAGATAAGTTAGTAACTAGGCTAATTAAATCAGTTTGAACATTCCCTGTGGGATTAACCCTTACATTGCATACTATATTATTATACTTTGTGCACTTGTGAGGACTTATAATTTGAATCATTAATAGGTTGATCAACCTCTGGAATTGTGGGGGATGATGGATGTGGAGACTATGAGGGGGAAGAGATCACTACAATAGAAGAGTTTAGTCTAGGTGGAGTGAAATGATGTGGAGGTGAAGAATAAAGAGTTGGAGGTAGAGAGAAGTGAGGTTGATAGGTTTGACCTCTAAATGACTCTGCTAGAGATTGTAGAGAGTCAAGTCTTTGGTTAATTCTATCATCTCTTAGGATCATAAAAGACATGGTAGTGGAAAGATTATGATCCATTCTATTCATTTGGATGGCTAGAGTAGACATACAATGTTCAATCATTGTTAGTCTATCCTCTAGGTACTATGGGATTGGTTGTGTAGTGGGAATTAAAGTGGTTGGTGTGGTTGGTTGATGAGGTGGAGGAATGGAGGATTGAGGCTGAGTTTGAGAGGGTCTAGGGGGTCCAGCTGCTATACTCTCTTCTCTATCTTCTATTTTTGTTTCTTCCTCATTCCTTTCTATGGCTTCCTCTCTTGCTGGCTCTTCCATAGTATCTTGCCACCTTCCTTTTTCTCTAATTTCTATTCTCTTTATTTGCTCTTCTTTTCTTGGCTTTTGGGAGATCCACCCTTGTGGAGTCAGCTTGAAACCAATTCTCTTTACTATGTCTTTATTAATTTCTTCTCTTGCCATATAGTCTTCTCCATCTTCCTTAGAGAGGTCCATGTTTTCTGTCTTCATGATCTTGCTCAAGACCATTCCATAAGGTAGATAGTACTTGGTGGAAGTCTTTACCAAGTAAAATTGATCATCTATTATTTGAGCCAAATCTAATCTTTTCTTATACTTCAATGCCCACAAGATCGTGGCTTCTTTCTTGAAAATCTAATCAGTGCCACCTATCTTAGGATATATGTTGTTATAGTTCAACATATGAGCTAACTTAAGATCTAAATTCAGATGGCTGACATGTAGATAAGTTGCATTTTCTTTGATTTTCACTTTAGCCAAATCTAAAAACAAACTTATCGTATCTGATGGCCAATCAATCTCTTGATTCTCTATCTCAGGAATATTAGAAGTATTTCTTATATTCTCTGAGGATAGATCTATCTCTATCTTTCCTATCCATGATTTTCTAATCTTGTAGTTGAAATTGGCAGCAAGGACTTGAATCATTTTGGTGTATGACTTATCCTCGTAGCTCATGAAGCTTTCCCATCCTTAGAATCTAATCCAGTTTGTTACTTCAAGATTCAACCCGTTCTCTCCAAATGCTTCAAAATCAAATGCTCTTCCTTTTACTATTTTTCTACCCTCAAATTATTTGCAAAACTTAATATAAGTAGAGGAATTGCTATTGAAGATTACCTTAAGAACGTAATCTTCCATTCTTCTTCTTTTTCTTAGTGTTTCTTCCTCTGTCATCTCTCTTCTTTATTCTTCCGAATCTGAAACTTTTGCTCACTTGCTAGTCCTTTTTATCCTTGCCATTTATAGCAACAAGTAAAGTTTTTGGCTTGGGAGTTTGAAAAAGGGATCAGAAGGTCTAGAGATGGAAAATCTCTAGTTTGAATGAGATGGGAGTAGGTGAATGGAGGGAAAATGTAGACAAAGAAAGAATTTTGAATCGCCTTTTTGTGGAACAAGCTTAGAGAAATGAGATAGTAGTACAAAGTTTTTGAGCTTAGGGTTTTAAAAAAGGACGGAGCTTTTGTTGGGGTTCAACAGAAGTTTCATGCAATACATAGCTTACACAAAGTTTTTGAGCTAATAACCTCAGAAGTTCTGTGCAGCTTTGATGAGAATGCAAAATGTCATATTTTATTCTCCTAATACTTCATCTTTTGCACCTATTTGATTCCTAAATA